>CM059265.1:31414852-31432352 GCA_030347295.1 Setipinna tenuifilis
TATCAAATTGTACTAACCTGGTTAAGTTGCAGATGTCATAATGACATGGCACTGCACTGACCTGATAATGATGCAGATGCCATCCGTCACATAACACTAACCTGGCTAGGGACGTAGATGCCATCCGTCGCATCACACTAACCAGGGTAGTGATGTAGATGCCGTTGTCATGTTACACTAACCTGGCTAGTGACGTACTGGATATGCCGTTGTGATATCACACTAACCTGGTTAATGATGTAGATGCCGTAGTGATGTTACACTAACCTGGCTAGTGACGTACTGGATATGCCGTTGTGATATCACACTAACCTGGTTAATGATGTAGATGCCGTAGTGATGTTACACTAACCTGGCTAGTGACGTACTGTAGATGCCGTTGTGATATCACACTAACCTGGTTAATGATGTAGATGCCGTTGTGATATCACACTAACCTGGTTAATGATGTAGATGCCGTAGTCGATCTTCTGCCTGCGCAGGATGGGGTGCAGGTAGTGCAGCCAGTACTTGAGGTGGTGCTCGCGGTGGCGGAAGGGGATGATGATGGCCACCTTCTGCTTCGGCCGGCAGTCCTGTGGCGAGTACTTGCCCCCCTCCGTCACGTTGGGGTTCTCCCTCTGAACGCGCTCGAACGTCATCATGGAGCTGAACTCGATAAGAAGGCGACCCACTGTTTGAAGAGATAAGAAATAATACGAGAAACTAATTATAAAAATGTATTTATACTACCGTGCTGTGTTTTGCCTAAGTAACATCATTGCCTTCATATGTGATGTGCTTGGTTGTGTGCTGTGCTTTTTTGTGTGATTATGACGCAGTGCAGTCATGGCCTTGGGCATTACATGGTGTGTCAACTGAGATTATTTGGGTCTTTGAGAACAACAGCTGAAGAGGGGGACTCAGAGTGGTGCCAGACAGCCATGGACGACGTGACAAATATGACAAACACTTTCACTTCCACAGAAATAAGTCTCACTCAGCGACACGTGGGGGGGGATTGAGTAAGGGGGGGGGGGGGGGGGCAGTTGCACCCACTGAGAGTCACAAGGCTAAACCCACACTTGACCACTAGAGGGAGCCCCATCTCATCCACCCAGCACTGTAACGGAACCCCCCCCATTGCCAGACCAGACCCATACACCGGCCCATCCCCTACATCTCCCCAGAGCACTCTTCTCACATTGATTGCAGAGACTCAGAGCTAAGGAAATGGATCAATAGCATGAATGAGGGGAGCTTTACCACATGTCCACATTGACTTTACATAAGCCCTTCCACATGCACAAGTTTTAAAAAGGGATGCTTGGTCCGAACTCATTGCTTTGGTGCCTGCCGTCGCTACAAGAACTTCCACTGCCACCTTGAGATGTCACATTGGTATCAACTAGTTGGATTCACACCGTTACTGTACTACTAACTGTACAATGTCACTGCCATACAAAAAAAAACAAAAAAAAAACAAGCAGGGACACTGTTTGGGGACTTTGTGTCAACAAACATTGACAGTGCATCTGAAATGAATGCTGTTTTGCAGTGAGGACAAAGAGTGAGCAAACTAAGTACATCAGCTTGTTAGCTGTTGACATGACACTGCTATCCATGTTGTGTGTCCAAGTCACTAAAATATGCTTTGCCTGTCAGAGGTACAAGGCCACCCCCTGTCTTTCTCAGTGGTGTGGATAGACAGCAAGCTACAGCAAAGGACAAATTTGTGTAAACTACTCAGTGTTTCCCTCAAGATCATTTTCGCTCCACTAAGACAAAACACAGACGCACACCTACATGAAATTGCTGTACCATCCCTTTGTAAAGTATTAGGAACAAAAACAAGCATGGATTCGACTTTGCAATCTTGTCGCTGATGTGAAGCCAAGAGAAGACAGGAATGGGGCTCCTTTATTAAAGAAGGCTCAAGAGGCCCCCGAGTGCTATTTTTGTCGAACAATGACAAGAGCGTGCGTGATGAAAAGCATTTCTGCATGTGTTTTTACAGCTTCAGAGGGCTGACCCAGGCAAGCTGCTGTTTTTGTCGAACACGCATCATTAAAATAAGCAGTCTGAAGCCCGAACAGATCAGGATGCAGGAGACGTACTGAGGATGTAATTGACTTCACAGCCTGGCTGTGGATTATAGTTTTTCCAACAGTTGCTTTGGCACGTCATTCAGATTCAGAATTAACATTCTCCACGACGCTTGTTCAACCTTGACACAATCTAGTCACCATCTCCCTTTTTTTAAACGAATTACAAATGTTTTGGCACAATCATAAAAATAAGTATGTACAACTGTTTGTAGATGCCTGCATTATCCACAATATATGTTAAAAAAAGAAAGGACCTCCTGTCTTGCATGTAATAAATATATGTCAGGAATTGTGTCAAAGGGACTGGAAGAAACAAAAAGGTAACATGCTACCTTTGTCTTTCTCTCTATAGGTCTCTCACAGTCTCTGCACCTGACTGTATTCATATTAGTGATGCTTACTGTTGGATTACACCTGCCCACTCTTCCCTCAGTGGGCCTGCAATGCCCTCTATGAGTGCTGCCGTACGGATGGTGTAATTGCCCCCCCTTTAAAAGATGCCCACGGGAGACAGAGAGGGGAGAGAAAGAGAGACTATTGTGTCTGGGATATGTGCTGGCCAGTTACACACCTTATTACAGCCCACAAACGAACCCCTCTTCAGCTCTCCCTCACCACCCCAACCCCATAACACACCCCACTCCACCCTCGCTTAAACCCCCGCCTAAAGTCTATGAGGCTGAGCAATGCACATACAGCATTTCTCCAAAACTCCAATTCTCGTTTCTCTGAAGGTGTCTTTGAAGTGATCCGACTCCAAAGGCAGATTGGAGCCAGGCACTTTTAATTAGCAACTTCATGAGAGAATGGAAAGAGAGAAATAAAGCAGAGCCGGAGCAGTTAAGGCAGTGCTTGAAATTAAGTTCATTAGGGAGGAGTTCCGGCCATGCAACACCAATCATGACCTTCACATCCCATCCTTAGCACAACATTGCCTGGTCGGATGGAACATCTACTGTACGTAGGCCTATGCATGCGTACACACACGTATTGTATACACACACAAATGCATATACATGAATGTGTGTGTTTGTGCATGTGTGTATGCGTCTGCATTCATAGACACACTAACAAGCAGTAATAAACATGAGGCCCACTGTGTCTGGCATCTCCTCCACCATCTAAAGCACAGTTCACTGATACTTTCAGTATCCCAGCAGGTCCAGGATGGGCCGTGGTCGTGACGGACACTTAATAATAAACAGCTTTGTATCACTGCACTGAGCCTGTGGGCACAAAGCCTGAGTCTGAATGCAAAACAAAAACTCCTCAGATTGGACCGATGCCATTACCTGGACAGCATGTCCGTTCATTTGGGCTGGCCGGCCGCCTGTCTGTCTGTCCTCTTTAGTCCCTCTCAGTCCCCACCCATCTCCGTGCTGGGAGAGGGGGTTCCTCTGCCAGCTTCTCCCCAAGCCACTGCATTACATAACACCCTCACAAAAATAAGGGAGAGACGGAGGGGTGTGGGGATGGTGGTGGGGTGTGGAGATGGTGGGAGTGAGAAGAAGAGCAGAGAGGAGATGGAAATAAAACAAAGGCAGGACACACAGAGAGAGCGAGAGAGCGAGAGAGAGAGAGAGAGTGTAACAGAGAAATAGAGAGCGTGTGAGAGAAAGAGAGTGTCTGAGAGGAAAAGAGGGTGAGAGAGAGAGAGACAAATAGAGGCATTGACAAAAAGCAAGAGTATGTTCCTTCCAGCAGAAGGAAGATTGAAAAACAGCCAAAAATATTACAGCCGTTACACTAGCAGCAGTGCACGGGAGACTCTTCTTCCTCCTAAATGGCAGATTAGTAGGATCTGAAAATCTGCTTAGCAGAAAACGAGAGGCGAGCCTAATCCAATCATCCCTCCACACACGTTTGGGCGCGCAGGATCTACCAGCCCCAAACACTCAGAAAGGCCTGCACCACCACAGCAACGCAGCACACACCTTTTCGGGCCACTCAGCCCCCATCTCCCCTCTCAAATAACAGGGGAGCGAAGGGGACACTAAGGTGGCAGTCAAAACAGGTTCTGTTTGAGAAAAACAAACAAACCCCAAAAACAAAAACCAGGTGGAGTAACCTTGGCTAAAGGTGGGCTCCAACAGGAAAGGTGCACTGTCAGTGTCCTGTGTGTTGTTGTAGGCCAGCACCATGTGGGGCTGGGCGTGACAGCTGAAGCATGGAGGAAGAAGGAGCGGGCGGAGGTGGAGGTCGGGTGGGGTGGGGGGGTATGGTGGGGAGGAGGTGGGGAGGAGGGAGCAGATGGACGATAGATGTAACACAATGCTGCTGCCAGGCTGAAGCTGAGTTGGAGGAACAGAGACAAAGAAAGACAGAGAGAGAGAGAATGAGAGTGAGCGAGAGAGAGAGAGACAGCAAGAGAGACGCAGAAAGAGAGAGAGAGACAGAAAGAGAGAAACAGAGTCAGAGGAATCTTAAAATATAACCAAAAAACAAAAAAGACAGAAAGACAACAGGCAGAGAGTTTCACTAAGAGAAGCCGACCAGCCCAGGGGGTGGAAGAGAGAGAGGATTTTGATGGATGCGCTAACCCGTTCGTTTCTTGGCATGCTGCAAGGTAGAGGAGAGCCGCCCTGACCCTCTGTGGGGGTTGGCAGTGCAAGCAGGCTTTCTGCGGGACGGGCTAATCCAGCCCCAGAAACTCCCACAGCCCTGACAGCCACGCGGCTGAACACCCACCACCTGTCCTTCACTACCCACCTACCTACCCAACGCCCCCAACTGCCTGCATCTTACATCACCCATGGGTCCTCAACACTGTCTCTACACCGGCACAGAAATCTACCTTACAGCGGGTGGGCGGCCTTGGTCACCTCAGACAACAGCAGCCCATGTCATGTATAAGTACAGCGGCAGGAGGAGTCCCCAGTGCCACAGCCAAGCAGCTGCAGCAGAGGCAACACAGAAGGATACCATAGTAGTAGCATTGCCCCCACCAGCCTCCACCCCCACCCCAACCCCCACCCCAAATTAGCCTTGCTGGGCCAAAGGAAGATGAGGCCACTCAGATTTGTGACAGGTTGATTTAATGCCCTCTCCAGTTGGGTTGGAGCGGGCGGTGTAGCACTCGCCTCTGCAGTTGGCGACTCTATCTGTGCCGTCTGTCACATCATCGATTTGTAACACTCTTGCCGCTGTCGCCAAACGATGATTTTTTTTTTTCTTTTTTTTTTTTTTTTTTTTTTTTAAAGCTTGTGTGCAACGGGTCTTCTGTCTGGCTGTCACAACGTCAATTTCACACAATGCTGCTTTTAAAAAAAAGATCAGAATGCAACCATCGACCTCCATAATTCATTGACTCTACAGACTCAATAATTCAAAAGCCTCTTTTTTTTGGTAGGCTTACCTGCTTTGAGGGTTTTGTGTTACAAACTACTCAATGGCTTATTGTTGCACAGAACATTGCGCTAAAGGTGATGACTAAAGACTGGTGATTGCTTTTCATGGCGTGTTAAATTTCGCCAAGCGCCACTGTCCTGCCATGCTCCTGCTGAAGGACATCCCACAGTGCCATTCATTGTGAAGAGGATTGCCCTCCTACATTAACAGTCCCATCAAACTGCTGGAAAAATCACCATCCGCCATCAAGACTGAATGCGAGCCAGTCTTCCGTGACACAAAGCTGAGCCGAAAGCGCGGTACTACAAAGGATCAGTGTTACACCTCGGTTGAAAGAAACCCAGACACGAAAAAACAGAAACTGATTGTGATGATTTGAGAAATAAAAAATAGAAATCTACTCGGTTTGTTAAACCACCACATATTCTGTGTGGCTGCAAGGATGGAGAAATGCAGCTATCTGCAGACACAAAATGAATCACACCTGATGGGTGTCATTTCTGTCCTCAAAATTTGTAAGCCTAATGAGAGTGACAGGTGAGAGAGGGTTTTTGGGTGGTGGGGGTGAGGTGTGATAAAGCACCCAGAGAAACTTGATTGACGACACTGGCAGAGGAGAAAAGATTAGCTACACCTAATCCCACACCCCCAGATATCAGAGCATCTGAGCCATAAACATGCAGGCTTACGCATACGCTTACACACACACACACAAGCACATGCACACATGCACGCACGCACGCACGCACGCACGCACACACACACACACACACACACATGCACACACACACACATACACACACACACGCACACGCACATGCACGCGCACGCACACGCACGCACGCATGCACACACAGATAATCTGTGAGTTGATCAGTGAGGAATCTGCAAAACTTCAAAAGTGTGGCTTTCATGGTAATGGCTTAACATGGGACTTACCACACCAAAACCGACTATATGGCTTAATGGAAACCTTACTAAACAATATGACATGAAGAAGACCAGGGATGGCCTCATGGCTACAGGTTAACATAGCAATGAGGGTACCCTTTACCAATCCCACAAACCTGACTGCTACATGGCTTTAATTCCACAGTTCCACCACTGATAAACTGGCTTTTAAAACCCCAGCATGTGTTCTCTCCTCGACTTTGTTTATTCATTCTCGAGTCCAAAAAAAAAAAAAACAGCATCAATGGTTGCCAAGCAACAAATAGTCTGCAGCCAAGTTGTGTTAGAGAGGCTATTTGTGGGCATTAATTTGTACGCTCACCTGTCTTTGCATTACATGTTAATTTGTGCATTTCTCCCTCTGCATTTTCTCCCTTTCCTCACTCAAAAACTAATGTAGTGTCTAATGTAGTATAAAAATCGCTGCTTGCTATTCTGCTCACCAACCGAGGATGGATGCAATGTTGACATCCTGAAATTCAACAGTACATAAAGTATATACCAAGTATATATACTGTAAAATATGAAGTGATAACAAGCAGTGAGCAGCCCAATACTTAATATCTTCCCTCATGGAATGTCTCCTGTGCAACCAGAAATTAATAAATCATCCCACTGATTTCCTAACAGTTGTATAACAGTAATTTGTCCAACCCTCCTACTTTACTCAGAAGCCTCCTGTGGCTGCAGCAATATGACGGCTATGGCCTTCTCACTGTGCAACGCAGCACAAATAAAAGGCCAAACAAACAGAGACATTAAAGTCCAAACATGAGAGCGGCACCTCAAATGACGGGCTGAAAAGTGGCAAACCGCTGTGCAGGCTCCTAATGTTTCCCCCTGCCAGCTTATCTGGCCAGCGTTGGCCAAGATGGACGGCTTCCTGCGGTAATAATGGTTGTCAGGGGAGAGGGTCATGCAGTGGTTCATTCTGAGAGAGCGATTCGGTCGGAGGAATCTAATTTCGCTCGGAAGAACTTAATGAATCCTAAGGCTGGCTGGGAGCAGCAGCGACGCTTCTGAGATCCTTCACGTAAGCCCTATTCTGAGCGCCAGCGAGGGGAGGTAATATATGCAGGTCAATGATCACAGTCAGGCTTAAAATGTGCTGATGTCAATTGTCCATCAACTGTGTAATGCAGGGAGCTCTGCATTGTGAAAAAAGCAGCAGTGCTATGCCACACAGACCAACACGGGTATGCGTTTGGCGTGGTAAATTAATTAAACAAAGACAATGAGGCAGGAGACATTGTGTACTTTATGAGATTTTTTCAGGGAAATCACAGCTGAAAACATGAAAGAGTAAAACATTAAGTACATTAAACCCACACCACCCCCACCCCCATGCAAAAATGCACACTACATTTGCTCACAAAAAAAAATGCCATTAGATCAATAAGCACGCTGGAATTGATGTCCAACTGGGCATGAAACTATTGCACAGCCCTGAACAAAGAAGCTCAATCAGACAGTGTATTAAAAGGTGAATAAAGACACAGAGAAGTGGAGCTGGAAGACAGGTGCATTCTGGGAGCACTTCTCCAGAGGCTCTGAATCGGTCTCTCCCCTCACGCCACTCCTTTGACCAGAGTTTTTGCATTTCTCGGCGCCAAAACCACGGCAACCGGATTCCATCTTCCCCATTGTCCGCGTGACAGATTTGATTCCCAAACAGGCCGGGGCCCTGGCAATAAAAGGGCCAGCTGAAAGGGAGACCGGGGGAGATAGAAAGGCCGCTTTTGTGCGAGACCGCCAGCTGCCTTCTCCCCCAGTCAAACCCGTCCTTTCATGTGGAGCCACGGAAACGGAGCCAACCAGCCTGGGGGGGGGCGGGGGGTCTGTGAGGGTAGGGAGTAGGTGGTGGTGGTGGGCGGTTGGATGAGCTGACTGGCTTGCTTCTCTATGACCATGGCCATCACGACCCACCTCCATAGGTAACAAAAAACAGGATCAACTGCCCCCTCACCCTCTGCTGTGCCCTGTCACTTGGCAGCTCTGGCCATGCCTACATCAGCAAAACACACAAACACAACCACACGACACGAAGGCATGCATGGGTTTTCATTGGCATGAGGAAAAAGCCTTTTTTTTGCCTCTCATGGACTGGCACAAACACAGCTCAGTGGAGGAGGAAGAGGACTTGTTTTTCTTTTTTTTCCTTTTTTTTCTCTTTTTTTCCAGAGTGTGGAGGACTGAGCTGCCCTCTGCTCGCATCTCCCCCCTCCACAGGCTCTGATAACAAATCTGCGGCCTGCTGGAGGGATAAGCATCACAGAACAATCCGGTTCTCCTCATCCACCTCCACCATCACCACCCTCCCCTCCACCTCTTCCTCCTCCACCGCCACCGCAACCACTTCCTCCTCCTCCTCCTCCTCCTCCTCCTCTGCCATCGGCAATCTCCGCAACCCGCTACTGCCTCTGTCCCTCGCTGGGAGCAAACCGGTGTGAAATTGTGCCGTTTCCTCTGAGTGCACTTCGGAGTGTTCCTCGGCGCCACCACAGCCTCCCTCCTTCTCCCCGAGATTTCAAGGACACCACTGAGCACCGAATTACTCCACCCTCAAGAGTTGACCAAAGTCAGG
The DNA here is from genome assembly GCA_030347295.1 of Setipinna tenuifilis. NCBI lineage: Eukaryota > Metazoa > Chordata > Actinopteri > Clupeiformes > Engraulidae > Setipinna > Setipinna tenuifilis. Next base: position 31,423,823 of record CM059265.1, read on the forward strand.
CCAGAATAATAACTAAGGAGGAAAAAGTAAAAAAAACAAAACAAAAAAAAAAAACAGTAAAAACAGTAACGACAGCTTTAAAAGAACTGAAGTTTGTTTAAACCCCCACCTGCCTCACACTCCAACAGTGCACAGGGAAAGATACGGAGAAAGACCTAGTGGGAACAGCATCCTCGCTTGCCACCCATCTTCTATCCTCCATCTGCAGAATAACAATGGCTTCTGCATATTAGCAACCGAGTTCTTGGCAAGCAACAACTGTTTACCGATCCATTAGTCAATTGCCAAGCTTTCTGGTCACCAGAATCGCCTGACCCAGATACTGTATTTAGAAATGCCTACACTCCAGAGAAACAGAGAAAACAAGGATTGCTCAAGAATTGATTCAAACATGAAATTTAAGTGCGGCAGAGAAGCTATTACTGCAGAGTGCTTGTGCTGCATGTGTTAAATACAAACCAAAGATCCCTTCTGTTTGGTTGATGTAGCGAAGAACAAGATCAGTCACCCTACCCAGCCTCGAACCTGGGTGTGCAGGCTACCAAACATGCCATTGTAGTAAAGGGCCAAGGCTTATTGGAGTGGCAGTCAGGGCACATTCTCGACTGTAGTGATGGCACTCTATCACAGTCCCCATGCTAACTCTGGCCAGGGTAGCACTGCCATAGTACCTCTGCTTATTTCTGGATTAAGCTATTGTAATTGGTCACACAACTGAACAAAAGCCTTGGCTGAAGGCAGGCCCAATGGTTCAGGAAGTAAACATACGTCTGTTGCATAAAATCGATCCAGAATCTTTGCACAAAGTTAGAGAAAGTATAAGTAGTCTGGTCCACCAACCTATGATAATTCCTACTGGACAAAAAGCAATCCAGTGGACATAAAGGACAGTTTAGTTGCTGGCTTTAGAACCAGATAAAAAAATGCCTGGCAGAGGATAACATCTTTCTTTCAAATGTCAAGTCCTGTTCACATGACTGTGGCAAAACTTATCCTGTCACTGGGCGCTATCTATCTCCTGCATCAATTTGCTCTCCCTCACGGGAGCCCTTTGCCTTTGCTCGCTCTTATCAACAGCACACAGCAGACACACTAAGAGGTGTCTTAGTGGCATCATTGTGGTTGCATACACTGAACCCTATGTCACTGTGTTGCAATGCTAACTACATAACTCCATTATATGCATGGGTGAAACATTTCTAGGATTCTTGTCTTGCTAGATGGCACACAGTGAAACAAGCTGTAGTCTGACTGTGGGAGTCCGGTGGAAGGATTACAAACAGTAACTGAGTTACTAAGCTGGTGCGATACAAGAGAAGACACTGCCGTCTGTTCGAATGGGCGGATGACTATGGATCAAAAACACGAGGAAACCAGGAAATCCTTTCAAACCATGTAGACAGCAGCAAGTGTTCGTGTCAATGGAAAACTGAAAAGATTTCACCACTCTGTGTATGTGAGTGTGAGCACGTGCGTACTCACGTGCATATCTGTGTGTGTGTGCAGGGAAACTCCACTTCATCATGACGCCAGTACAGCAATGGCGAGCACATGAATTACCTCACCATATGATGAACAGCCCAATATAGTGCAGATGACATGTACACTTACAGTGGCCCATCATATTACTCATGGCAGCCCCCCACCCCACCCACCCCACCCCCACACTAATGGATGGCTGATCCCCTTCAGGTCATCATGCCACGGGTCAAGCCATCCCATTGCTGCTGGACAGAGACTGAGAAACACAAAACAAGAACAACTAAAATAACAAAATAAAAAAATACAGTCTGCGGTGACAAGTTTAAATGTCATGCTGGTGACAAAATTGCCCTTTGGCTCCATTCCTTCAGGGTTATGTTTTTTTTTTTCTAAAGAAGAGCGACGCACGAAGAGTGAAAAAGAGGCACCAGAGGGCAAGATTAAGAGCACAATTAGAATTCACAGGACCATTTTTATCACCGTCGCTTCTTCTCAGCTATCTCTCCCCCAGCACACATACCCCCTTATCTCCAGCCACACAAAAGGCAGATAATGAAATCATCATAAAAAAATGGAGCATAATCAAGGGAATTTTTTGAGGAACTAATAAAATGGCGTGACTTGGTGGATGGCAAATGGGGGGAAGGCGGATGGTTAACAGCTAGGTAGCTTTTGTTAAAAAGCACACTGTGCTCACTCTCCCAGAGTAACATGTTCTCAGCCATCATGCCTTGCCCTTCAGACAAACTGTTGGGCACTTATAATTAATAATTAGCGAGGCTTCATTTGGCAGGAGTTTAAGAGCAGCCACGGTCTTTTTTTTCCCCAGAGTGCTTTTCCAAAGCTACCCCCTAGATCTTTTGGCAGAGGACACTGTTTTCACTGTCATGTTTGTGAGACACAGAGTGTACATGGCACTAATCCCTGTGCTTTTTTCTCACTCCGAAGCCAGGTATGCACCACCTGCGAAAACGAGAGTAAGAGAAAAATAGAGAGAGAGAGACAGAGAGAGAGAGAGACAGAGACAGAGACAGAGACAGAGAGAGAGACAGAGAGAGAGACAGAGAGAGAGAGAGAGAGAGAGAGAGAGAAAGCGATCTGAAAACAGCAGATTGAAGCCTGAGCCAAAGGAATAACTTTGTGACTTAAAATTTTCTGTGCCAAAATTCATATGATAATGGAGTCATGAAACCAACTAACACACATAAGCACACAACACACAGACACTGAGAGAGAGGGAGAGAGAGAAAAAGTACTTGGAAGAGAGATAAAGATTTAAATACTCGGATACGAACTCAGCAGCATTCTCACTGCTGCATCCATTAACTTTGAGTTACTAACGATGTCCCTCTTGGCTCTGCATAACTGTCACTAAAATTCATCCAAATCTGTCTAAGTTTAAAGCCAAAAGGATCAACCAAATACTTGCAGCACAGATGACACATCCCCCACAAAGTTCTAACAGCTACCATGCAGTCATGACAGTTGCACAATAGCGGTGGAAAGCTTGCATGTCCCAATCAAGCACACACACCAACAGTTTTGCTTTTAATTGGAACGGAGGGCATAAGGCTTCAGGGCCAGATGCCAGGCCAAGCCACCCCATCCTCCAGCAACAGCAGAGAAGGCCAGTGCTTTAACTGGAACACATGCAGATCCCCCCAACCCAACCCCACGCCAACCCCTGCCAGCTGGGTAGATAGCTGAGCAGAAGGGCCTGTAACACCAAATGATTTGGACTGAAAGCCTCGAACTGGATGTTTTTTTTTTGGTTGCAACCAGCAGCAGCTCTGAATGGTATCCAAAAGAGAAGATTTGCAAAGCAAAGTCCAGGGAAACAAGGGCTCTTTTTTGTGTCTGTCTGTCTGTTCACCCGTCAGCAACAGCCCTGCATGTCTAAAAAAAAAAAAAAAAACATGTTTTTAATCTTTTCAAACAGACTGGATAATGACCCAATCAAAATAACTCATAGTCACTAACATAGATTTCTCTATGGAGTAGCAACATTCTCAACAACAGATGAACACTGGAAAGGATGTGACACTGAGGATTCTATGGGATTCTAATTAAGATGGCAGTGTTCATTTCAGTTCCGTAATTACAGCATCACTGGCACTGTGGAAATCTTTTAAAGTGTGGAAATTAATTATTATATTACGTTTTCTTTTTAGACATACAAAACATACAATTGGCAAGCTCTTCCATTCAAACACCACCCCCCACCACACCCCCCCACTGGGGCAAGTGTCATCTGATCACAGAAAGATTCATAAAAATCAGTCGAGCAAACACGGCACAGGCCCGCTCATTTCTCCGATGACCTTTCGCCACTTTCCGAGACCTTTTCCAACCCACATCAAAGCACCTTGGGAGAAATTCTATTACCCGTACAACCGCTGCTTGAGAATCCAGTACCCCGATAAGGCAGAAAAAGGGCTCTCCAGAGCTGTCTCCAGACACCAAAGCAAAATGATCAATACCGTTGCTGCTGCCGCTGCTGAGTTTCAGCTTGGGTCCCTCTGCTACCGGAGATGCTGAAATAAACCTGCACTGACCTACTTCACCAGCAACACACACACACACACCTCCATACACTGCACACACCTCTCAAACACACACACACACACCTCCACACAATGCACACACCTCTCAAACACACACACACCTCCACACAATGCACACACCTCTCAAACACACACAGACACACACACACCTCTCAAACACACACACATACACACCTCCACACAATGCACACACTTCTCAAACACACACACATACACACCTCCACACAATGCACACCTCTTTCACACACACACCTCCACACACACACACACACCTCCACACACCTCCTTCTCCTCCTCCAGCTTCTCACAACACACATCTTGGAAGAACCATCAGAACACCAACTCGAACACGTGTCTGCAAAAGCCTCTCTGGCATGCACTCTGCTGCTGGGGATGTTTGGTGAAATAGTCGACATACAGGCTTTTCCAATACAAAAAAAAAACCCAACAACAACAGTGTACTTATTACATTCAATCCATAGGGCTGAGAGCAACGAAGCTGCCTATAGCCCTCTTAATCCGGTGCCTCTGAAAACATGATCTTTACAGGGAGTCTAGCAATGCAGCAGAGATATATCACATCATGTCAGCATCAGCGTGCAGATACAGATACCTCCCTTGTATGATGCTATATATACATGCATTGCATGCTATGTACAGTACTGCATATTTTGTGAACACCTACACACTTTTAGTGAGTGTCATGCCTGTCCAACCCTCTCACTGTATAGTAACATCACCTTGGAGAGTTTGCCGTGGCTCCACGCCCCTCTGGCTGCTAGGCATTCTGGGCCACGCGGCTCCATCCTAACCTGCTTCATTACTGTGTACCAGGAGTCCAGATGATTTATGGGGCGGCCTATAACTGCTGGATGTCTTTCACTACACTTCTCTAAATCTAATTACCTAGAGCTGTTCAGCTGTGGCTGAAATAAACTAGTCCTGGCAAGTTTTGTGGCGCTGGTAGCCTTTCAGAAACTTTTTGCTTCTACTGTAAGCCACGGGTTGTATTAATAAGGAAGGACAAACTCACATTCTGTCCTTCCCACTGAGGGTCAAAACGGAAAAGACAAAAAATATATGAATATGTGCTGGAGCTGGTATCTCGGCTTGGATTTCCAAATCCATTCTGACCGCAAAGTCAAAGATCAGAAAGAAGAACTCTTAAGTTGATAAATAAATGAAAAGACTGGATTTTTAGGATTTGAATAGAATGTTTTGAAAATGATCTTTCATTTGGCAAACAATATTAGAAACTGAAGCCTGGCAATCATTAGTTACTGGACTAGAATCATGTCCTAAAATGGCTTTTTGTTTTAATCTGCTTCAAACATGCATTCATTTGAATGCAATTATTCTGTATAGCTAGCTGCCTGTCCACACCATGCATTTCCTTCCTGAACACAAGGGCAAAGGTCTACATACCAATTCCATCTGATAAACCCACTAAGGCCTAATTTAAAAGCCCTCAAGTCTGCAAATGGTCAAGCAACTGTGCGCGATAATCCTCCGAATGTTGCTGGTTCAAGCTGGATTAAAGATGACATGTCCGTGGGGAGCAGTGCTGCAGCAGTGTGTGTGCAGTGGGTCAGGGTCCAGCTGGCATCACCCCTCTGACGCCCCTCTTTACATATCCGCAGCAAACAGAGCCTTATCTCCAGTGATCAGCTGTGCCTTGGCAGACCCGACAGAGAACCGAAGGTGAGGAAGTCTCTGTGAAAAATTATACCGCAACAAAAAACACACAACTGCCACTGCAACAATGCACAGACACTCCTTACAAGTAACTAACTCCTATCTGAAACAGAAAATGGCTGGCAGTTGGCAGGGGCACTGCCGTAAATTGGCTATTGGGCACCTAGCTGCTGGGTTTCAGGTGCTGCACTGGACCATTAAAGGCAGGTTGTTTGGACACCTGCTGAGAGACCAACCCATGCAATTACAATGCACATAGTCAAATACAAGCTCCGGAGTGTGTTCTTCTACCAGCACAGCTTGCGAGCCAACATGCCCCATTGATTGTGCTGTCTTGTCAATAAAACTCTTCCTTGAATGTTTTGATGGATACTGTCTGCACACATTTAGTGTACAATGTTGCATGAAAATTCTAGTTATAACATTCCACAGCACTAGCCTGAAAAAAAGGCAAGACAGGAGAAAACCTCAGGTAATTCCAGTATATACAAGGTGTGTTTGACTGTGTTACTGTGCACAGAATACCTGGTAATAACCTGTAAATAAGCCACTGATGCCAACCCTGAAATGAGCCTGCGACAAGGAGCTGGAGAGAGGTGCAGACCCAGTTCACAGACATGCATAGCACACCACACTGCAATCTGTTCCGAGCATGTTGCTCACTTCTTGTGGGGTGTGTGTGTGTGTGTGTGCACGGGCGTGTGTGTGTGTGTGTGTGTGTGTGTGTGCGTGTGTGTGTGTGTGTGCGTGTATGTGTGTGCGTGCGTGTGTGTGTGTGTGTGTATGTGTGTGTGTGTGTCTGTGTGTGGTGGGGTGGGTGTCTGCAAAGCAGCATTACTGCTAGCAGGAAAAACACCTACATAAATTGAGTGTGGCATTTATTTTCATTCGAGAGAGGGAAAAAAAGGGTCTCTGGTCTTGGCCTGTGCTGTAAGCGGGGGTTGCAGAAGCACATGGTTATTCCACCTCATTCACAGTATACACAACCATCCCCGGTGCTAGGGATGAAGAGCAGCAAGCTTGGAGAACCAAGGGAAGAAAAACCTGCCTTGCCCGGTATTACATGTCCCTCTCTATCAATTAAACATTATTCTTCTCCGTCTCTACAGAGCATTTGTATAATTCATATTCAACCGCTATTGTATGAAATTGGTGAAATAACTCATCTGTGCCCTTTCTGGGGCAAAATATCTGCAAAAGCCAGAACCTTTTCAACATAGCTGAAGATGTATAGGACGTATATGAGTATTTACAAATATCATCTTGCCACTGATCCTCAAAACCAACATCAATCCATTAATGACAAATGTTCAGTTTAGGGCAGCAATGACAAAAAATAATATTATTCACTCTTACAGGCACCTCATACCACTGCTAAAACCCTACCAAAAATATCTAGCCTGCATATATTTTTCAACACATTTTGCTAAAGAGCCCAGTATGGTTTCTCTTAAGGCCTCAGCATGGAGGATCCATCTGTCTGATGGGTACTATGCACTTCTTTCTCTGTGTCATTTAACAAAGGTTGACATCGAGGCTTCATCAAGTAAAAATCCTGCCATGTATTCCTTCTGCCTGTGCACTTACCAAGGGAAATTTCACTAATTAGCTGATCTGCCTTGCTGATGTTCTGACTAGGATCAGCTGATTCAGTGACTAGCTGGAACAGATATGTGACAAGACTTTTAGTTTCTGAAGCTGGGATGTCCACCTTATCTGTATGTGCCTTTAAGGACTCATACAGCAAGGTCACGTCAGGAAGTACAGTACTTGCAAGTGCAATTCATACTGCCATGGCCGTTGTTTGTGACAGATGACTAAACTTGACGAGGCCTTGGGGCAAGATGACATGAAAAATGCACACACAGTTCCAGTACACGTTGTGAAAATACATACAGAAACAGTACATTTTATTAAAATGTACAACACCCATTAACAGACCAAAGATGAACTCAGAACACTGCATATAGTACGAAGACAGACCCCTAACTTTCACTTTAAGACCGACCAGCAGCACACATTTGCATCTCTATACACTATTTCTATAGATCTTTTAAATGTATTAACCAGCTTTCTTCACCTCACATCGGACCTCCACACCGGACAAACAAGTGAGGCACAATTCACACATCCAATTAGCCCACTTTCCTGGTAATCTAGCCAGGCTTATTGCATTAACAGGTCTGAGGGCTAATCCAATATGTGTCTCTCAAATCTTTTGATCTTTTTTTTGAGAAAAAAAAAAACAAAAAACGGCCCCTTGGCGCACTCTGCAGCATCAGCAACTCTGTAAGTTGGCCAGCAATGAGAACAGACTTGAACAAATAAGGCTTGTAAATAAATAAGGGTATGAATAAACCAAAGAAGACCGGTTTTTGGCCTCAATAAATGATGAACTCTGAGAATGCTCTACTAGCAACTGCGTAGAGGAGCACAGTCTCCTCCTCCTCCTCCTCCTCTTCTTCCTCTTCTTCCTCCTCCTCCTCTTCCTCTTCCTCCACCGCTGCTACCGCTACTGCAGCTGCTTTTATAAATCAGCGAGTTGTGCACAAGCCAGGCATTTCATCATAAGCAGGATAAAGAGCAGGGCCTTCACATGTATCTTTAATGCAGCCACACACCCACAGCCTCACCTCCCCCACTTCCAGCAAAGCTTTAAGACAAACACGGACCCTGTCAATCCTGCATGAGTTCAAAGCATAGAAGATGGACAGGGGGAGGGAGAAAAAGGAAGTAGAAGAAAGGAGAAGGCAGGAGGAAAAAAATACACCTCCACAATCCACTTACAG
>CM059265.1:31437352-31529852 GCA_030347295.1 Setipinna tenuifilis
TGGTTCCGAAGTGTGTAACAACGCGTCCACTGTACCTACCCTACGGACAGGGTAAGACTTAGGATTAGGGTTAGGTATACACAGTGTAAGTACATAATTGTACAAAGTTGTGCCTGTGTTTATATTAACGCATGTACTTTGTGGAGCAGATAACGGGGGAGAAATGTGATCCCTGTCAGTGGGCTGACGTTAATGGGGTAATTAACTGGCTCTTCGTCAATTTCAATCTCTTTCACACAACCCTCATTTCCCATCTCAAATAAGGAGCGGGATTTATGACAGTCCATCCCACATTTCTGAAGTGGTAAATCACAAACCAGACTGTATGGCGTGCTAACAATCCCCCCTACCTCCCCACCCTCCAGCACCCCCCCACCAGTGCTTCAGAGACATCGGCTCTCCTTGAGACGGCCAAAGCACAAAGCGTCCTCTATTCACTCGTCTCTCCAAAGAGGAGACACACTCGTACATGACATTGTGGAGGCCTTTGTGTGCAGCCCCCATTGCATTGCATCGGTTGGAGCACATTGGTGGGCTCCAGACTGGAGGATGTGGGGGGGTGGGGTGGGTTAGGGGCATCGGCCCTGAATCAGTCACAGAGCCAGTCCATTGAGCACTCGTTCCGTAGTGATGGAGAACAGCCATAAACAACCCCACCATCCACGAACGCTGATGTGGCCCTCAAGTAAATACAGTCAACAAACAGCAGTGTCAGAGAGAAGACCAGAGGGGGGGATGCATGAGAGACAAAAATACAGAGAGACAGAGAGAGAGAGAGAGAGAGAGAGAGAGAGAGAGACAGAGAGAGAGAGACAGAGAGAGAGAGAGAGAGAGAATAAAAGAATAAAAGAAAGAAAGAAAGAAAGAAAGAAAGAAAGAAAGAAAGAAAGAAAGAAAGAAAGAAAGAAAGAAAGAAAGAAAGAAAGAAGCAAGGAAAGAAAGAAAGATGAGAAAAGACAAGAAGAAGCGAGAGTGAAAGTAGTTACATGGAAAGACCAGGGTTGGGGTGGGGGTGGGGGGTGGGGGGGGGGGGGGGTTGTTGGGGTGAGGTGTGAAAAGCGGGACCCCCCTGACTCAGCATTATTTCCCAGGCTGCCCAGGAGCTCTGCTTAAAACTCATTAGTAGGATACGGGTGGTGAAAGCCTGAAGCTCGCAGCCATATCAAATTCATTAGAAAACGGATGGCTCATTATGGTGGCTGAAATGCCTTACAATGACATTGTGGTTAATGAGAGGTTTTTTTTTTACTTTTTTATTTCTGCTGATGAAGTGAATTCTTTAAGGTAAGGTGTTCCCTTGTACCACCAAGCGCGAGCTGAGGTGAGTAAAAACATCTATTACAACACTACAGGCAAAAAAAAACGATGAAATGTTCATTCTGTGCAATAGAGTTTCAGTGGATTCAGTGGAAGGTGAAAAAGTGCTAAATGGTATATGTTAAAACTTCAGAAAGGATTAAAGAAAGAGCATATTGTGTCATTGCTTCTCTCTTGTCAAAGACAGCATGTGTATGTTGTTGATCACTCGTCTTAACTGCAAGAGTCTGAGCATTAGGATGTTGCGAATGAAATACAACAGCATCGCAGAGTGCTGATACCAAATCCATTTTACCCCTGTCTTAAAAACGGACAGAAATGATAGCTTTTACAGTAATTGGAGTCTGCTGTGAATCTTCTTTAACTCAGCGAGGAACATGCTCAAGACTCCCAAGCATTGTCTTGGCCACAGACCTTTGTTCTACTTTTCAGAGAAAACATACTATATATAGTACATAAATTATCGTAATAACATTTTTCTTCTTCACTTTCCTTCCCAATAATCAGTCTATCTACCTCTCACGATGCATTTCATCAGGAAATTGACCCATTTTCTCTCTTTCTCTCCCTAGGTCTAAAAGCTGCTACACTTGTATTAATAAGATTCTTAATAACAAGCTGCAGTGCAACCCCCTTATCAGACCAGTAATCCTTCGTGACTGAGGATGATCTAGTTTCGCTGTGCGAGCTCAAACAGGATTTTTTTCTTTTTGTGTCTGACAACTTCCTTTAAGTGTTTGACAATTTATTCAAAGCCGTTCCAAAACAAAAATAAAAAGTCTAGCACTGTCTGGAGGAGGCATGGGGTGGTGGTAGGGGGGAGGGGGTGGTCGTAGGGGGTGGTGTCTTACCCAGGCCAGGGGGCACCTCTGGGCACGGCGGAATGGGTTTGGGTGTGGGCGGCGTGTGGTTGGCCTCCGGTCTGCCGCTGGGCAGCAGCTGGTCGGCGGTGGCCAGAAAGTTGGCGAAGGTGGCGTTGGGCCGGGACGAGTTGTAGTAGTAGTAGTGGTGGGCGCCAGCGGCTCCGCGCGAGGCGTTGGCGCCGCGGCCGTTGTTGAAGCGGCTGAAGATGTCAAACCGCTGGCTGTAGACGTCGAAGTAGAGGATCATCATGATGAGGAAGTGCACCAGGCACAGGAGCAGCACGCCCTTGCAGATCCGCTCCAGGGTCCGGCCCAACATCAGCCGGGTCATGGTCGAGGCCACGGCGGCTGCTCCGCTACGGGCATTCGGTCACTCCTCCACCCCGCACCGATCCCCGGGGTGACGGCTCGACGAAGTCACCTGCGGAGACACAAGCAGACAGCCAACAAGTTCAACCTTGTGCTTCCACGGTGACATCTGGGTAGTGCAACAGACTTCAGAATATTACATCATGAATCACATCATCTTACACGGTAGCCATAACACCAAAACAAGACCTGTTTTGGAGGTGTTGAAAGAATAAGGGAAGCGGCTGAGGTCAGAGAGTCAGGTCTTTTGAAAATGCACTATCAACGAAAGCACCAAAAGAGCGCACCTAGTCCAGCCACTTCTTCCCGACACCAAAAATATGCTCTGCTCGTTGACCTGGTGTAGGGTTAGGGTGGTTGACTGACAGGCAGACTTCTACACACCATCTAGCCAGGTTGCTGGACACTTGTGGACCTTTCTCACCAGTTTTTGTTTTGTGTGTGTGTGCGTGCGTGTGTGTGTGTACATGTGTGTGTGTGTACGTGTGTGTGTGTGTGTGTGTGTGTGTGTGTGTGTGTGTGTGTGTGTGTGTGTGTTAATCGGATGCTTCTCTCTGAAAGCAAGACTAGTTCGTCACTTAATTTTGAGGAGCATTTTGTCTACTGTTACAAACGCAGCTGGAATTAAAATAGCTCACTACTTAATAGTCTAACCTCAGTTGGCAACAGCTATTGTGTGTAGGCAGCCATTCGTACCCACCAGAAAGAGAACAACAATGCAGCTGACACACTGGTTGAAATTACTATTGCTGTCGATTGTGACAGATAGCAGTCAAAAAGCCCAACATAAATCAATTTGTTGAACATGGGAAAATAATCTTAAAAACTCAGATATTAGTGCCCGCTCTTGCAAGCTCTGAGACCCAATCCTGGGCACGCACACAAACTCACACACACTCACACACACACACACACACACACACACACACACACACACACACACACAAGATAAGTAGCAATAAACAAACACTATATAAAGTCTACTGCAAGCATGGTGATTTGCGCAGCGATGCTGAGAAAATGACTTTCTTCAGGCTTGATGGGGCTAGTGCAGTGTTAGACTTAGAGACACACTGGGAGGCCATCAAAACCTTTCAGTGAGCAATTTCAATGTTGATGGATTTTTCCAATCAGCCAGATGGGGGTTGGGGGGTTGGGGGGTGGGCTAAACGGCATGAGGTAGTGGAGGACCCAAACATACCGGGGTCTGCCGCCTGGAGCTAATTTCTCTCTTGCTGGAGGAGACACGGAGGGGAAAGCCTCCTCATTTCATACTTCAGTGACCATGGAGGGAGCCAGGGGCAAAGGGGGTGGTGGGGGTGGGTGTCATTCTCCCACGCCGGCAGTGTTATGCATCTGCAGAAATATACACAAATAGACCACACACCCACACACACATGCACACACACACACACACACACACACACACGCACAAACACGCACACACATGCAAACACAGGCGCACAGACAGACGCATAGACAGACGCACGGACAGACGCACGGACAGACGCACACACACACACACACACACACACATGCACACCAGTGACCAGAAGTGATAGGGGCTGGGGGTAGGGGGACTCCAGTGAATGCCACAGGCTTGGTTGGGAGTGGGAGTGGGAGTGGGACTGGGAGTGGGTGTGCTTTTTCCATTCTACTCTATATAAAAATCACACCGTGTACCCACCAGCCTTACCGGAGAGACAAAGATTGTTTATGACGACTCGAGCACCAGAGTCTGACTTTAGTGTCATTTTTGTCAGCTGCTAAAAAACACTTGTGCCTTGGTCACAAATGGGAGGTATTCAATGCTTACAATAACATTTTGGCAATTTCTCAAAGCTTATGTTTGGTCCTCTAAGAATAAGATGTTCCATGTATTTGCAGTGCCAAATTTGGGCATGGCTGAAGCCAGAAATGAAATATTCTGTGCCTCAGTGGAGTAAAATATGTGACCTTGTTGTTTGGTAAATGTGAGCATATTGATGTTACATTGCAATCTGGGCCATCGGTGCTACACTGGGATTCAGAAAGAGCTATGGAAGAGTGGAGATATAGAGAGAATATGAGACAGACCCAATCCCTTGATGGTGTGATATTAAAGGTGTAAGGTTAAAGGCAGGAGGCTGAGCATGGGTTGGTTTGCCATTCTTGCGTTATACTACTTCTATAACTACATAAAGTAACTTGCAATGCACATCATACAAGAAAAAAAAACAGATAAAAATCCAATGCAATCAAACCGTTTCTCATAGCTGCATAGGTCAATGATTGATTACTACACCGTCTCCACAAGGCAACAATGACAACAATAACCTTCTCAAACAAAGGCTCATTAGCAGAGCACATTTGTAGACCACTACTGTAGACAATTGCACAAGCCCACAATGCCATATTAGTCATATTAGCTCCAGTACCCTCAGAATGAGCTTCATTTATTTACCTGAAAAGTGAAAGTGATTCTCATCTGCCATTGTGATCACACAGCATAACACAGCACACATTGCACACAACAAAATTCAACTACTGCATTTAACCCATCACACATGTTAGCAGGGGGCAGCCATGACAACGGCGGCCAGGGAACTGTGTGTGGGGACGGTACCATGCTCAGGGTACCTCAGTGGCAGTCGCTGGATTTGCCTCATTGATCAGTCATTAGCATTATTTCGGATGCACTGATATATTTTGGTGAATATCAGTATTGGCTCATTAGATATCAGGCCATAATATGGCCTTTTGCCAACATCAGTGGCAGGTGTTTGTTATTTTTTTTCTAATATCTACTCAAGCTGAATGCAGTGTTATGTTAGATTAACACAGTCAAAGACAGTGCTCTGAAGGGATAAAAGACTTTGTTAAAAAAAAAAACAGTTCAATAAATAAACAAACCAACTGTACCAACAATGGCAGTATCAGCATTGGTTATTGGCCCAGAACTTTATAGGCAGTGCATCCCTATCTATTACCAATATGACAGCCAGCCAGAGCCTATATTCTGTCAGAAACCTCCAGCAATGAGTCTGCCCTAAGACAGGCCAGAAGCACCACACAGACACGTGATGAATATTTCACCCAGTGCCTTTGTGATGGCACATAATGGATGCTTGGCTGCAGGCTTTTAGGTTGACATAAGGAGATGGTCCACAAGAACTGGCAACAAAATGTGTACAGCATGTAGATGCTCAAATTTTAATAGCAGGCAGCCTGTTCGGTGGCAAACCCTTCATTAGCGCCTGCATTATTAATCAGTTCCCAAATATAGCACCAGGGTAGTCTCAGAGCCGTGAATTCAGGAAATAGCAGAAAGAAAACACTGTAAAAACAAAGTGTCAGGAAAAGGTGCCCCAGTAGCTGTGAGTGTCGTACGTACACTGTGCTTTTCGTGTGTGTGATCCGCCACACTCCTTTTGACACATTTTGACACACTCCTCAGTGTGTGCCAGGACCCCTGCGAGGCACTTGCGGCATCTAAATGCTCCTTAACAAAAAGGACTCTCTGAGTGACATCCAAGGGGAACGGCGCTAAGTTCAACCTTCAGACTAAAAAAGAGGCTGCCAAAACATGCCCACACAATTGTGCCTCACAATTTCACACTTGCAAAGGAGACAAACTGGCACTCTGTTGACTGGAAGTATGAAATATCTTAAGCCCCTACAAATGCGTAACAGCAAGGTGGTGCACTGCAGGCAGAGTGTGTGGCTGGAGGGCCATGCCACCATGACTGAGGAATGGATTTTTTTTTTTTTTTTGTGGGGCGGGGGGGGGGGGGGGGGGGGGGGGGGGGGGGGTAGCCTGATGCATCAGCTGCTTGCACATAGTTTCACTTCGTGCAAAGCGCCTGAAACCTCTGCACTGGCATTCGGTCACTTCACAGTAGCTTTGTACAATTGCTACTGCTTGTTACATTAAGCTTTTACCAAAACTTGGAGGAAGTAGACCAATAACGTCTTTCCTCTTGACAAAGTTCCTCAAGCATTCTTCTTGTTCTGGCTTTTAATCCTCAATTTGAAAGCTTGAGTTCAACATCATCGTTTTCAGCCCTCCATCTGTTTGCATGGCCCATCTACATTCAGGGACGGAGCGAACCGAAACTTATGTTCATGCTATCTGACGCAGTTGCTGGAGGTAAATGTATATGTGCGGAGGCACTAGTCAGCGCTTGCCTGGCTATGGGGGGTGGGGGGTTGCATCGAGTGGAAATCGCTCAGATTAGCTAGAGTATGACGAGGGAAGACTGGGCATGACCTTCGGCTGGCTGGCCCCTGGAACATCTGGAAGGCTGAGGGGGAGGGGCTTGGCCATCCTGCCCGCCTCAGGTTGCACAGCTGGAACCCTGCTCCAGCAACACCGCAGCTCAGGCCTGCTCTTCAGACAGAGCCAAGGCAACTGTATGCACAAGCGCGCACACACACACACACACACACACACACGCACACACACACACACACATGCACACGCACACGCACACACACACACACACACATGGGCCTACATGCTTGTACAAGGCTGGACACACATAAGCACATTCATCAAAAACAAATACTACACTCAAGCAGCAATAAATACACACTCAAAGTGTATATGAACACACATGTACACACATACAGTCATAGTAACATTGATAATCACAGGACACACATCCATATTGACAACCAACACACACATTCATAAAAAACACCCTTGCACAAATCCTCAGGAACATTCTAAAACATACTTTGTTGCCCAATATTTTTTCAGCTGTAAAACAGCTTCCCCTTCTCAAAGAAACACATTCATTTCCACTCCTGTTTTGTTGCAGACTGCCCAACACTGTAACACGGATGACCCCTAAAATCCTTCTTTTTGACACCCTACAGCATCTTCATCATGGCTTATGCCACTACATTTGTGTGAGGGAGACTTGCCAAAGTCTTGCCAATCACTGCAGTTGACTGTCAGTGTCCGACAGCATTAGGCTGACTGAACAGCAAAAACCTCAACATTAAAAGTGCAATCCTCTAGCCACCAAGGCTGAACAAAGAGGCAAGGCGCACTATGATGACCTCATGCTGTATTTTTAGACATGTGCAGCTGCCAGAGGGAAAAGGGGCAGCAAAAAAACGACTAAAGGAACAAACCACGATTAACTAGATCTTTGTAGTTTGTTTAAGAGCAAGTGGCGCATTATAAACAGTCTTTTGGTATGCAGTTTGTCTTTTTGTGTGTTGTGTATTTGCGGGCATCCATGCGAGTTCGCTTAGTGTGTGTGGATCCTCCCTGAATGGCATCCAATCCAGCCAGCAAGCGAGATGGTCACATGCTCCCTTGCCCCCTTCATCCAAAATGCATGAGATTCCTGCTGCAACTGATAGCCCTGGACAGCCAGCATTAACCCCACACTGCAGCCAGACTCACACAGCTCCCCGTTACACCTTGCACAAGACTCGAGCGAGATTAAAACTGAAATTAATTACAAGAATGTTATTGTCCCACCAATGTCACACTGGCTTTCAAGCCTGACAGCTCCACCTTATTCATCAGAGAATCACCTAACAGATTGCTGTGTACCCAGGCAAACAGATTTTCCACCACATGTACAGGAGACTTCATCTAACAGTGAGTTTACAGCGCACTCACTCAGCAAGAGGTGCAAATTTAATGAAGACAGATTCAGCTCCTATCTGATGCTTCCTCTTCCGCACAGCAACTTGGGTTTCATGGTCCTCGTCACTGCAATTAGGTTTATTTCAATCAAATTTGCCATGGAATGAAGCAGAGGATGTGCAATGAGTGGGCCTTGCATACAACATTAAATTCAAAATGGCATAACTACAGGGTGCATAGAAATAAATGACTGTTAGAGGGTAATAAGTGATCGAGTGCATTTAAAAAACTGAAATTCATCATCAGTCCAACTTCATTTAAAAAAATAAAGTCCTGTTGTATTGGGTAGTTGTACAATATGATGTGTACCAGGCCCAGTTTGAGAATTAGCATTGCAGTAACAGTTATTTTCTGTGATTTATCAGTTTGTCAACCACATTAACACAGTTCCCGTAAAGATAACTGGTCGTTATAACTAATATTCACTTTGTGTGATCTGGATATACCTCAGTGGTTATGGGTAACAAACAGGAAACAGCATGTTTTTCTTGACATGTACAAAGTGTAGATATTATGTCCACGTACAGTAAACTACAGACAAGCCAAATGTAAATAAAAAGTGCCTTGATATTTCGCACATTTTCGAATTACAACGCAAAATAATAACCATTGCTACTTGTTGTTAAAAAAAACATGTAATTATATTTGTGGACTGAACCTTTGACATTCCAAAGCATATTAGTGGACAGCCACTCATTATTTAGCATGGTATGACCGCGCATGGTGAGAAGTGCGGACACATAATGCACTAAATGACCAGAGCTCTGTGCTTGCTCCAGGCATTTTCCGACGTTAGAGCCTGGGAGCGGAGAGCGGGTTGTTAAAAAGGGCTTGTCAAATCATCGCACGACTGAAAAGTAGATAAACAGACGCAGGAGGTGAGAGCGGCTAACCTCTGAGTCACTGGCCTGTGACTTACGTGTCCTTACCTGTCCCTCAGGAATACCTGGGGGGGAGGGGGGACGGACGAAGAACGGCACCTCCTATAGGCACTGCATGTCTTATTACATACTTTTGTGCCACCAGTCATTTTATTCCAGTTATGAGGTTGGCTGCACACTTTGTTGCCTGAAAATTACTAATTCGACATACCCATATGAGTTTGGTATAAAACAATAATGCTGCATTATTTATAAAAATAATATCATATTGCATCATATGTGATTCATGGCAGTGTAAATACCAAATGCCTAACATACATGAACTGCAAGTGGAATAAAAACTGATAAGAAATGTAAATGAATGTTTGTCAATGTCAATAGTTACAAACAAAAATATAAAGTCGATAAGAGATCTGTTGAACATATTTTACATAATCAATCAGGCCAGTCATGTTTACCTCTGTCTGGTGTGTAATCACGTTCACTACATCAGTCTGTTTGGACAGTCCCAGGTGTGAAATGAGTAATGGACTAACTCAGTGATACTATGTATTAATGGCCACTTATGAATTCAAACCTTAATTATTACACCTACACAAATATATGCATGCTAAATTGCCTTCATAAATACTGGCTATTTTAAGCAAAGGTTTACACAAGACAAATATACTACAGTGGTTTGCTCCCCTGACTTGTACAGTAAATATGCACTGCCAACAAATATGTGTGAAACTAAATCAATTTTACAAGCTGCACAGAGAGTTCCTCCATCATTTCAGCAATATTAGGTATTCCAATACATGCCATACTAGAGCTGAGCAATAATAATACTGAAGCGTTAAAACAGCCTGCATCATGCATGTGATATGCTTTGGTATCTAATTTTTTTTCTTTATTTGTATGTTTAAAGGTGCAACTCACAAAAAACTGTAAACACTGGTGCTGAGTAAGATATGGCAGACATCACAGGGACAAAAAAAAATCATGAGCACTAGGTAAACACCTTCTTTTATTCCAAACTGGGGTGGTGTCTGTTTACAACATTTACAAGTAATGTTACATGGAAATAATTATTCAGTCACTGACTTGCATCTGACATTAAGGCTCAGCTTGTTGAATATATAACTATGGCTCAAGTGATTGATGGGGTGAACTGGCTGCTTATCTTGTTGGATACAATAAATTGAATTCACTGCTCATCTCTCAATGTCAATACTGTTTAAAATCCTGGAATGGATAGCCAAGAAATATTTTTCATCACACTTCACAATTTGATGTGCACATTGTTGGCTTCCTCTCCACAAAAAAAGCTTTACGCCTTTGTACTAACACCCACACACAGGGGCTTACAGACACTTGCACAATGACTTCTCCTTTGACTCCTTTCAGAGTTCAGACAAATAACATAAGCTGACGGGCGTCATCATTCCTAATCCATTCAAACTAGCACTTTAACCTTCCATTGCAAAAAACAAAATTCAGCCCCACCACTTTGCCTGAGTGCAGCTTGTGTGGCAACACAACATAAATGCAGAGTCTGAATGGCATTTCTACAGACCTGATTTAGGCAGCACACAACCTGGACATGGCCGTGTACAGCCTGCTCCATGTTGAGCATCTCAACACCCTCCTAAGCCAACACACAAGTGAAACCTGCTCTATTCAAGGCTGTATTGGGCCAGTGGGCCTACTGGAGGTGCCAGTTACCGCAGGCTGTATTGTTGCAGTGTCTACCCTTAATATGTGACAGGGTAACTGAAAGAGCACTGTAATTTTCAAAATCGCCATAAACAGGCAGTGGTCCCCTTCAAACACTGCAGAAGAAGGAATCTCAAGGCCAAAATAGCAGTGGTGAATAGGACAAAGGCAGTCCAATCACCAGCAGCACCTTTGTCGTGGGAGTTGCTGTTCCCATGACGACAAATCCCAACTCCACTTATCACACACACTCCCCTGCCACTATGAGGTAAACATTCCAAACTGTCAACCCACTGCTTGTCTACAGATGCAGCACTCTTGATCTGGATAATTGAAAAAATCCTCAAATGTCGACTACATTCAGCTACATCCTGAACTTGTTAGCCATTTGTTCTGTATTCCACAGCCTATTTATTGTGAAGAGTGTGTGTGTGTGTGTGTAGAGAGAGACAGAGAGAGAGAGAAAGAGAGAGAGCGAGAGAGAGTGATTGAGTGAGCGAGAGAGACAGAGAGAGAGAAACTGAGAGGGAGACAGAGAGACAGAGAGAGGGACAGAGAGAGAGAACCAAACAGAGAGAGAAAGTAAATAGTGTAGATAACAAAAATCTAGTACAATTAGTTTGCAAAGGTGTTAGAAAGTACGTACAGGTAGCGACATAAAACGGGTGACATAAAAGAACAATTAGGGGGGTTACTGCCTGAATATTATGTAGACACCTATCCCCAAACTGCCCCACCGTAGCTCTACTGCTAAGGTGACTGGCCACTGCAGGTCAGTGTTCACTGGTCCTAGTGGGTGTGCCTATACATATGTGGGTGTGCGTTGGCGTGGGCGTGTGCATCTGTGCGTGCATGTGCGTGGTGTGCCTCATTGCTTATTATGTGTCAGTTATGTTCACTAATGACAGGTGAGTTACATGCAGAAACCCAATACCGCCTTTGGGATTAATACAATATACTACTAGTAGTAGTAGTAGTAGTACTGCTACTACTACTACTACTAATAATAATAATAATAATAATAATAACAATGCCTGCATATGTATGTCATTAACACTGGTCAGATCAAAAATCTGCATATTGCCAGTACCATAACTGACAGCAATTTGTCCTATCATTTGTCTGAACTTTTATTAATTAAAAGCATGTTGCTTCTTTGGCGGGTGGTGAATGAATGTGAATAATGCAGACTTGAATCACTATGAATCAAGCTGGAATAAGAGGGAGCGAGAGGGAGAGAGGCAGAGGCGGACAGAGGGAGGGAGGGAGGGAGGGAGAGGGGGGGGGGCAGGGTGCTCCTCCAGCTGCCTGCTACCTGCTTGGCCCACTCTACAGTTCCTTCAGTACATGCACCAGTGATTTGTATGCAGAGGGGCCAGGGCTACCACACAAGCATCCATTGCACAGACTGACAGTAGTCCTCTGGCAACAGCTTCACTATCTAGCTATCAGCCTCCATGGGAGGACAAGCACTGTTTGATGAATGAGTACTTATAGGCATATCTCGGGAAGGTTCAAGTAACTCACAGATGTTATGGCGTTAATGCTAGAGGTTACCTGTTTAAAATAATGTGTTTTTTTAAAATTGTCAATACAAGGCTACAGCCTGCTCTACAGCAGTGTTGTGGGAGTTTGTTAAAGTATTTAGATGAATTGCAAAGCGATGCAGTGAGAACCCAGTGTAGTTAACCGGACTGGCTGCAGAGGGACCCTTGGAGTGAATACATCTTGACCTGCACCATGGCTGGTTCTTCAGGTTTCCATGCTTTTGGCTATAGCAAATCATTAGATTCAGTGTTGAGGTAACACAATACAGAACACTTCAGAGCATGACATTATTGCCTCCCTGATATATGATGTGGCAATTTTTTGTTTGGTGGTATTCTGAAACAGACACCGGTGCAAACAGTAGAGTCTGAAAAGGGATGGAGTTGAACTGTCACTGGTACCAACTCGTGACAGTGGTCCCTACCAGAATTGTACACATTTTAGCCGAGACAATTGCTAAAATCCCGGGACACTGTTTTTGATGCACAACAAGGCGACAATAACAGGAGTTCTGGAAATAAGATGAAACCTAAGGTGTAGTCTCGGTTGCCACGCAATTGCTATACTCCAACCAGGATGCAGGTGGCTGAATGGGAACTCTCAATATTGTTGGCTCGGAGACAACGAAATGTACCAGCACGGTACTGGGTCAGGAAGCGCAGTTTTGAGATCTTGTTTTGGCTACGGGGTTCCTCCACGGCAAGGTGGCATCACAGCTCATCATAGGGTAAACGTGTTAGTCATTTCCATAATAAAAAAGAAGTGAGACGGCTTTGTATTAAAATTAGTTTAAAAAGTGAATGAAAGGAAACGGACGGTAGCCTTAATGGTAGTATCAAGTGTGCAGAGCTTTTCTAATGAAACAGGGAACATCATGTTCCGGTGTTACGTAGTGTATAGCCCAATTAAAGATAAATTGTAGGATAATAACATGGTTAGATTGAGGGACTATCTCGCCGACAAGAAGCACACATGACATCATCTCTGTTTGCCTTTTTCAAACAAAACAGTCTTCACCGGTTTATCTCACTGCAATAGCTCTGCGCATCGCGAACGATGAAACAGAAGCAGTGCATGGATATCATTTGCGAGTCTACTGCAATTGTGACAAAGAAAAGAAAAGCGAAGGGATGCTCCCACTGTGGCAACACACATGGCATGTCCCCGCTGTGTCCGCGGACCTTGATCATTTCCCTGATTTATTTAAGAGTTGCAAAATGCTACATTTACCAACAGAATAGCTCTAGGGTTCACGTTCCCGAATCTAAAAACAATGATTCGAGACGAAAATTCTGACCTAAGGCTGGTTCAATACGAGACAATCTATACCTACTAGTACGTGAATCAAAATGGCAGGCAGCGAATCTCAAATAATAAAAGCAAGCAAAAGACAATAACTGTCGTTAAGCTACACAAACATTGCATATGCTAAAACAGGCAGAAAAATGGCTTATGACAGTTCTTACCTCGTGATAGCAAGCGAGCCAGAGCACCAATTCTCTTCTTATGGATATGGATGCATTTCTTTGTTGGTGTTAAGGAGACTAACAAAATACCAGACTGTCAGTTCAGCCGAAAAAAGATTCAAGGGCCAAAAAACGCATACATCATGTAGTGTAAAGCTACATAATATCAACGCCAAAAAGTAGTGCGATACCGTTATTTCCAAGTGATGATGTCGGTAAATGCATTTTTTGCGAAGCCTTGCACACGCATCAAAACGTCTTGGAAAATAAGAGACAGTTCAAATGGATCCCTCATTTTGTTTAAACTATATATTCATACAACCTACAATTATATATTTCTGTAATCAACTGTGTATTTTTCTCCGCGAATTTCTGGTTGGCACTACATATTTGCCCATAAGCTAGATATGAGGACAAATGATACAGCCACTGGAAGCAGGTTTTTTTTCTAGTACGGAGAGTCGGATGGTTCAAACGTCATCAAAGCAGCCTATTCCACCGCTAGACAGTATGTAATAGTATAGCCGAATAAGGTTTTGAGCATAGACTGTATGGTTTTGAGTTGATGTACATTTTAAAATGTTCATTAGCTAATCAGTTCCAGTGTTCTGTGAATTGAATCACCACAGCAGTGAAAACCTTTTCAAAAGACATTTTTTGCCTTTTTTTGCTGTAGTCTTCAAGCCAAATTCCACTGCTCTCTTTCATTGTTTGACTTTCATTTAAATAGACTGCGGTATACTATTAATACCAAGGTAACACGTGTAACCAGTAATACCATTTCTCCATGTATTTACAATTTACATGTTTGTAATATAAGAATTTTGTTCATTTGTTCCTTTAGTTACCAAATCAAGTTTGAAATGGCCTATACCCTTTAAATACAGCATATATATATAGCTTTTTAACGACTTTGTGTGGATCCATGTCTCTGTTTGTGGGGACAATAGAGACAAATAAGATAGGTGAGGTCAACTATATTTGGTTCATTTATAAACTCCATGGTGTGGGTATTTTTAAAATGAGGACATGAGTTAAGTTGTCTTCACAGGAAAGATTTGGTGACGGTTCTTTGGTCTTCTGATCCACAAAGGCCACCAACATTACAAGTCCCCATAAAGGCTACCATTTTAGATTCTTATAAAAGCATCTGTCAATACTTTAATAACTGAGGGGAACCTTTATGACATGAGGGGGGTGATCTAGCTGCATCCTGCAAATGCTGTATGAGTGATGCACAACACCACAGCATCACCATTCAAACTTCAAATGCTGTGCTCTGTCTACTTCAATGGACTGTGTAAAATATGCTGTCACAGTTACATATGTGTACAGCTTTGAAAAGTCACTAGCACTGATTGAAATCGTTAAGATTCCATTGTAATGTTGTATACCTTCTAAAGTAGCCTGAGTAGATTTAGTATTAACATGAGTAAATGCACTGCTTTTTTTACCAACCATAGCCTGTGAGCTGCTGGCAAGTCTGTTGTCTGCAGTCTGCTGTCATCTAGTGACCAAGCTGAGGCATTGCTGATGTTCATGGATAGTATTCACTGATTCTCAATAGTCTATCTAGTACTTTTTTTTACCGAATTGCCACAAATTAAATAAATACATATCAAGCAATAATGCATGTGTGCTTGCTAAGAGTCTTTTTGACAAATTGAGATGAACAGGAGCATGGCTGTTATCAACTTTGCACACCACACTTTTGACCAGAAATGAAAGTGCCAAACAAGGATGGCTTGACCTATCAAGGGCAAGAAAGAGGAAATTTGTTGCCATTTTGAGAGCATTACAAAGGCAATAAAGGAAAAACATTTAAACGTGTCAAATGACTTTGCCACTGTCATGAAGCACACACAACTGCTAATAAACACCTATGCACACCTACACTCTCAGAAAAGAAGTTGCAGAATTGTACTTTTACTTGTAACACCAGCAGTACACTCATAGGCACATAATTATACCTTTTAACCACTGTTTTACAACTAGTTTGTACAGACATAATGGGACAGTATGGATACAAATCTGTATCTTAAGGTACAATCAGTGTTAATGTACCCCCAAAGGCTAATATTTGGACCTTATGGCACTGATGTGTACCTATTCAGCTCTGGAGAAGGTACATAGTTGTAAAAGTGGTTAAAAGGTACAATTGTGTGCCTTTGAGGGTACTGCCAGGGTGACGAGTAAAGTACAATTCTGTTCCTTCTCTTCCAAAAGTATAGGGGTGTTAGGGGGTCCTAGGTCCTACATGGACGGGTTATGAGCATGAGTGAGTGAGCCCCAAAGCACAGTTAGGGCAAGTGTCACTGCATTGTACTGTAACTTGTAATTTGAATAAAGAGCCCCATTCTCATATCTGAGGTGACTAACAGAGCTTGTGATTTAGGGATCCTATCAAGTTGAATCAAAACAACATACATGTACCATGTCTATTTGGTTGTGGTGCTCTGTGGTGCTTAGATATCAGAATACAGAATGTGTTATATGATTGAGGGGCACTGATAAGTCATATCATATAAGTGTTATGTGGCCTTCGGGGGCCATGAACATGTAAAGGTATTGGAACACAGTCCTAGGCCCAGTATAGGCCAGCTCAGTGATCCATCCATAACCCTCTATGGTATCTATTTATTGAATGGCAGAAAGGATGGTAATCTATGATCTAGTCATGTAAAGAAAACACTGTGGAGAACACTGTGGAAAATGTTATCAGAAATCCAGAGTGGTGTAGTTCAACTGTCTCATATATTAAGTACACTGCTACATCCTTGATCAATGTAGATCAGTGTTTGATTTCTTTTGAGGTTGGCCAAAGGTCATTTCCAAGAATCAGAGAATGAAATTATACAGCGTTGGTGTTTGGGCTTGTCATGTCAGGTTACACCGTGTTAAGTTGTCGTTTGTGATAAAATATTTCTGATCACTAAATTATCTATGCCTACAGCACTTCTGCGAAACTGCGGCTTGCTTTTGTTCTCCATGTCTTTCAGGGCTTGATATAAGGTGAACAGCTGAAAGCAGAGCAGAGACAGCAGCTCACAGATGCACCACAGATACATGAAGCATCTCTGAAACTGATATTACAAAATGATATTAGCATTTCACTGTGTGCTGTTGCTGTAGGGTAGCAACTGTGTGTAGCTGCCTGGTAAAGATGAAGTGCTACTACGCCATAGAACGTCTTGCATCCAAATGGTTAACAAAAAAAAAACATATCTTAAAATTGAAAGCTAACGACAATACAACACCATTATAGAAAACAAAAGGGCTTTGTTTTACCAGTTTTGTTTTTTATTTTGTTCAAGGACAATTAGGGACCCAAGAGGATTCACTTTTCCACATCAAAACAATGGGTTTACCACATCCACAGAGCAAACAGCCACATTTAAAGGGGGGGGGGGGGTGAGGCCTATCTTCTGTTCCTGGAAAGCATCGTGAACTACTACACCTACGACCACCAACGATGGTCTTGGAGATCCTTGACACAATTCAGGTGACTGCTAAAGAGGGCTAAATGTACAGCCTGAGCACTACTGCCCCCTTCAGTTCTGTCAAAGCTCCTGCTTGTGTTCTGATGGCCTCCATGAGGATGTTGAGCAATGCTGAGTTTTGCTATGGAGAACCGTAATGGAATGTTAATTTAAAAAAAAAAAAAACACACACAACACAAAAACAGCGCATCAGACAGGGCTAAGACATCACTGATACATTTCCTCAAGGAGAGTAAATGCATCATGTCTTTCAGCAAAGTCAAGAAGACAAAACCAAAAAAAAAGTCTGCACATATTCACATATAGAAACTAAGGAAACAATTCAAAACAGAAAATACAAAATGAACAGAAGGCAAACTGGTCGACTGTTTGAACCTACTGCTATCTGTAAAAGTGGTTTGCACATGCTATGACTCAGTGTTATATCCCTGGCGTGGTAGGGGTCTGACAATACACCAGGGAACCTTCACCAAGTGTCACCAGGGAAACAGAGATGGGAAATGGAGCTTGGGACGGGGAACGATAACGTGGCCATGGAGCAGAACCAACTTGCTGTCAACAATCATAAAGAGTACAGACTGAC
The DNA here is from genome assembly GCA_030347295.1 of Setipinna tenuifilis. Classification (NCBI taxonomy): domain Eukaryota; kingdom Metazoa; phylum Chordata; class Actinopteri; order Clupeiformes; family Engraulidae; genus Setipinna; species Setipinna tenuifilis. The sequence continues at coordinate 31,455,225 of CM059265.1, forward strand.
CCGAGATATGGTTCTGTGTGAATTTTCCAAATTTTGATTGTGTGGCGGGACAATTGAAATCAAAACAGAGAACTGGAATGGTGGACACTACCATGCATCAGAAATAAATATGTGCCCTTTATATACATCATCTACACGCACACACACGTGCGCGCGAACACACACACACACGCGCACACGCACACACACACACACACCCACAACCAGACCCACACAGAATAGATTACAATACCTTCTATTTTTACCAACCAGTAACTTAAGAGTGCCATTTAAAGAGTGAGGCCTGAATAGACAGCCACCTGACCAGACATATCACAACAATGCAAACCCTTCAGAGAGAAAAAAAGTGCTTCCCGAAAGATAGCTTGAAATTGTGTTTGTCTGTCATGCTGCCATCTTCTACAACTACTGTGCACAGGTGACAACACTACAAAATTTAACAAAGAACAGGAGTTGTTGGGGGAAAAAGAACCTGTTGTTTGGTTACCGATTTCTAAAATAGTATATACTTCTTGATCACATTTCTGCATACCATGGAACAACTGAATACTGTATTTTACACCATCCGATGGGGATCACCATTTTGTAGCATCTCTCACTTTCACATATAGTATAGCACACCACACACAGTGAATTATACAATGAACATGAAGATTTCCACGTGTACCATCATTATATATTATATTATATATAATGTGTGTTCTTATCCAAATAGACTCAAAGACCAATTTATCATAAGACATCTCTGAATTTTCAAATAAAACATCATGCAGAGAACTTATTTCAAGTAGTTTTCACATTAAAAATATAAAGCGATTCTCACCCATTTAAATACTTGTCTTGGGTCCACTTTAATTTTACATATAGAAGATGTTTATTTATTTGTGTTGTTTATCAACATCTGCTTTCATTCTTTTAGATTTGAAAAAAAAACAAAGATCCTGTCCCCTGGACATGTTGATTACTCATGAATTTTGCACTTCTTTAAGACAAACTGACGCAAACATATCACTCTTCAGCAAATGATGGTTAAAAATGTACAAACATGAAGTAAATCACAGACAGAAGAAAAATAACATTTAAATAAACATACTATGTATTTACACATTCCATCTTTTGCACCATCGCCACTTGTCTTCCAGGACAGCTCACCAGGGCCTTTCTTCTAGTCTCCCATTTTTACTTTCGATGTCTAAAACACACACACACACAAAAACATAATGTAAATCAACAAATATGACATTAACACACAACCTTTTTAAGTCACCACCCCTTCATATACACAAGGTGTATTCACACCAGCGGCCTATACAACAAAGTGCAGTTAATTAACTATGACTTAACTTCTGGCTAAACTGAGAACACGTGTTTAACAAAACATGGTTATCTCAGGTGGTGTTAATTGGTACTACAAAGCCATTTAAGATGTTTGTTTGTTGAATTGGAGTTAATTACACCTAGAGCCTATGCAGCCTTTACCAGTGCAAGTCACTGTTTTGAACCAAGGCTCAAACTAACTACTTTAAAGGAGATTGCTTAAATGACCAAGGAAAAAAACAAATGCATCCAAGCGTTTTGATTGAGCATGTACAGGTAGACCCAGGCTACTACCATGAGACATGCACGTTACAGCCTACATAGTTCTGCAGATGGAGGCGCTGGAATACATGTCTGTCCACTCGCAAAATATCACAGCAGCACACCCCCTGCTCAGTGAGTGCCATGTAGGACTCCTGGCTCAAGAATTCCCTTCAACTGAGTATAAAAAAAATCTAAAAGCTACCTTTAAAAAAGGTCCTGTGGAAGAAGCCACTTGCGATTCATACGCCAATGTCACAGGTCTTTCAGGTAGTCTAATTTAACTGGCGGCAGACAAGTTGCAGGTGGAGGGGCAAGGTTAAGCTAAAACTGCAACTAAAACAAGAACATAACCTGCTAGAAGCAGGTTTGAGACACTGCGTAAATTGCTATGGTGAAAACCTGAACGCCTTTTGTAGTACCAGTTAATCGTGAAGTTACACCACACGTCATCAAGTTACTCTCGAACTTGCACGATCGAGCACAATAATACAGTTAACGCACCTCGTAGTACAGGCCCCAGGAAAGTCTGTTACTTTACTTGCTTTGGTCCAGACCAAAACAAAATGTTTTTGTTTCTTTGACGCATTGCATTTTTTTGCACACTGACCAGAGTTTGTAAAAGAAATCATGTCTAATGAGTGATGGGTCGCTCATTCATTAGACAGAAATATTTGGGGTGGAAGAGGCAGAAAGGCCAAAGCGAATGTAAACAGTATGAAAACTTGCTGCACACTTCCTTGGATTTAAACATTAAACAGTCTTTGATTTAACAGCTACAATTATTTTTTAGTCAATTTAATCCATTAATGCATAACAACAGGAGCCTGTTAAGTACTAAAAACACAAGATTCTCTGCATGTTGGGGGACATCGAGGCCAGGTTGCTTTTACACCTCAAAAGAAGCACCGTGGTCTCGGTTCACTTGTTTCGTCCACACCATAGCCAGCATTAGTCCCAAACCAAGGTAAAAAAAAAACAAACTTAAGTGTCTTTTAAGCCAACTAAACAAGCCAAATATAAATCTGTCGCACATATAACATTTCAAGCATTCCACATGTTGTAGACTAGCTGGCTTGCTGACACTAGAAGGCAGAATTGACTGATTTATGTGTAATCACAACTACAGTTTGTTGTCCATGAAATCTGACAACGAGATTTGAATCATGAGTTTCAAATGAAAAAAATTGTCTTCTTAGAAAGCAACATACCTGCAAGATAGCCACAATAACGCCAAACAGACCGATGGCACTGCCGAAGATCTCCACAATGAGAATTTTCACAAAAAGGCTGGCATTCTGAGCATCTGCCAATGCAGCCCCACTTCCCACAATACCAACACAGATGCCACAGAAGAGGTTGGAGAAGCCCACAGTGAGACCAGCACCAAACATGGAGTAACCTGTCAAAATAAAAACAAAAAAACACAGAGTGCATCACATTAAAGGTTGTCCTTAATTTCCTAAAAGCAGTGTGTATATCTTTAATTAAGTAATAATAATAATAATAATAACCTTTACTTGTATAGCACAGTTCATACATACAAGATGCAGCTCAAAGTGCTTCACAGTTTGGCAAGGTTACAAACAAAACAGCATTAGCCACAACAACGCAGTGCCCCTTTGATGCAGGCCCCTTTGATTCCCCCTACCTGCTTGATAGTTCTTTGCCCCAATGGTGTCTGGAGTGGTACCACTGAAGTCCTGCGAAAAAAGGCAAAGTAAAAATCTAAAGACATAACCATATTTTTTTAGCAACTTTGACTAGATTCCCTACAGTGTTTCTCATGGCAATGCATAAATTAAGTCTATAACAGAATATTTTGTATTTTCAGCTTTAAAACTGATTTATAGCTGTCCGCTAATCATATGTGTGTGTCATGTTTGGCCTTGACTAGAAGCTTAAGTTTCATGTCAATCATGTCTATATGAAAGCAGAGCAAAGTTTCTGTTGTCTAGTAAATACTGGATTTTAAGTCTTGTCAAGTCAGATAAAATTAAATCCCTCAGTAAACACCTTGCAGCCTTGGCTTCAATTCACTCAGCCCAATAAAAAGCCTACACTAAAATAAGCTATAAAACCACAAAAAGGCTTAGCCTAAATGAAAAAATGGATTCCCATCCAACATCAGCAAACGTTGTGACGAAACAGATCAGTGAAAGGCTGAAAAAGTGACTTCCCTGGGTTTGTAACACCTAAGATGGTAAATAGACCATCCCTGAAAACAAAAAAGCTAACTATGGCTTGTATTCCAAAATAAGCTGGAAATAAAACAAGGTGTTGATGTGTCGAACACTCATGACCATTTTCAGGCTGCACAATGAGCATATGACAAAGTAAGGGAAGAGCTCCATACGAGGGATGTTTAACTGCACAGATGTCACAATGGAGATTGAAGCTGGTCCTGATGCTTTTCTGAAGCAAGATATTACATCAGGCACTCAGGCAGGCCACAGTGCCTACACCAACTGCATGGGCCCTGGCCCTACATAATTACACAAATTCTCTACTTGAAAACTAAGAATTCCTGAGCACATTTTAGGTAGGGAAGCTTATTTTAGTCTTATCAAACTTTTTAATCGTGTGATGCTCATCTGAGGCTGAGTAACAAAGTTTCTTCAAGATAAGGTTTAGGCTCTAGCCTTAACCTAACCTTCCGCCATTTCTCAACATGGATTAGTCATTCACAGATGACACTGAACACACTAAACATTATGAGAAACCTCCAACATCAGTCTCCAGGCACTTTTAATTGAACAAAAGCTTTGAGAAGTTGGTTCATGAACTGATTTCCATCAAACTCACCTCTGCCATGTTGCTGATCACAATAGCCATAATAATTCCGTAGATGGCAACCGCTTCACAGAAAATGATGCTGTGGAATGTTTTCAAAAAAATAATTGACATGAAAAACCTTTAATCACCTTAAAGCCCGTTTTAAACTACACAGAGTATGGCTTATCATAGACCATACATAGAAAGAAAGAGTAAAGAGACAGTGTAGAGGTTGCTAATCAAAACTGTCAATTGTTAAACATTAAGCTGCATCATACCTGACAAGATTCTTGGTTTTAATTCTGGGGGCTTTAACTCCTCCACCAATGATGCTGGATCCAGTGATGTAAATGCCCCTGTTAAAACACACATTATGTCACACACATCATTGATGCTCTATTGGCATTTCTTCGCATTGTCACAGTTGTTGTCCATTATGGTGCAGGCTACTTTCTTCGAAGAACACAACTACGATTGCAGCTTGCAAATGCATTAAAGTAGGTACTGGCTCGTACCAGTGTTTCACATTCCGAGTTGGACAGCTCCATTATGCGTTTTGTTAAAATTACAGAAGAATTAGATAAGTGTGTCCACCATGTAGGTGGACACACTTATACTGTCATGTTACTACTGAGACCAGCCGTAATCAATTATACATGTAATTAAAATGAAAATAGTATTGATGTGGTCATGAATACCTTCTGAACCTAAAAACAGCCATACCTGAAATAAGTACCCTGTACTGACCAAACAGCTGTGACTTTTACAAAATTAGTGTTGGATTAGAACTGCACCCTTAAGCCACAGACCAGAAAGAACAGACCAAAGCCTTTCTGACCAGAATAATTCACAGAAGTAAAGGACAAGGGAGTGTTAATTATTTCCACATCTACTGAAAAGTTCCATGTTCATCACTGTTCCGTAAAATCATTTTAGAAAAGGGAAGCAGGACATGTCCTTACCAGGCTGCCCCTACGACTGAGAGGGATATGGCCAGGCCAATCCCAAGGTTTGCCCACATAAAAGGAGATGTCTCTGTCAAAAACCTACAAGATGTAACACAAGATGTAAATGTTTGCTAAACAAGAAAAGCGTTGGTGTTGGAGTAAATAAGATAAACACTAACATTAGAGACAAAGCAACACTAATACCAAACATGAACAACTACAAGTAAAAATACATCATAAAACTAAACCCATAACTTGCTCCTTACCAGGCAACATCGAAGCGAAATCCCAAGTCAAATATTGTGTAGCATATCCCTGAAACAACAACAAAAACCCTGTTAGTGCACAGAACACGTTTACAAAGCTGGCCAGATATTGAAGCCCGAAATGTTGTATAGAGTTTAATCAGATCCTACAATCGGCAACATATCTTAACAAGGGGCATTTTCCACACGCAGTCTAGCCTGAGTTAAACCAAAAATGTAGCATGGAAATGACAGCGTTTAGTAGAGGGTGTATGTGGAAGTTCGCTGCACCATGGGAATTGTTGCTTTAAAATCACATGTTAAAAATGTACTACTTAGCCATATGTAAATCGAGCGACCATTGTTACCCAAATTCAATTCCGTGCTTTCCACAATTTTCATCTATTTCATTCATTACCATTATCTCAGGAAAGCAACCGCCGACGGAATACATTACACCCAAACAAATTGTTCGCGTCAGCCTAACAAATTTAAAGGTAGGCTGGCTCATTATCAGTGAATAAAATGACAGATCATCACAATTTTTAAAAACCGTGTTAGCTATGGCTGCAGCTAACCACTATATTGATAGCTGACGTTGACAGCCTCAAGAATGCCTAGACACGACCAAGCTAAAAGCTTGTTGCACCACAAGCTCCCCGCGAATGTTGTACGTCCACTACATGCCTTTTAAATATCCCTGCAACGTGAAATAATAGGTTATATGTTTAACGTTAAACTGCCATTACAAATAAGCTTGTGAGTTTGTGCTTACTTCAGATACATCTTATCTCGTTAGCATAGTAGCTAACGCGATTAGCTAACAGCATACGGGTTAGCAAGGTGGCTTCACATCGAATATCATCTCAGTGGTTAACTATTTGCGCTCGTATGAGCACAAACACAGCACTGCGACGTTTCGTGACTTACACGCATACTATTACATCGTACAACTACTACATATTTTCACTGGGCAAATGGGTGTTTAAGAAAATGTAAGACTGCTTACCGACGATGAGAATTGTACTCCAAAAGGCCAAAGTGACCCCGACGTAGAGAATGGCGTGCCCGTTCATAATGCAATCAAAAAGAACAGTCAATTTTCTCGTCAAATGTATAACACACACTCAAAGTCGTACAATATTTTTTGCTAAATTCTAACTAATGACTTGAGAGTAGGAGGATATCGATCCTTCGTGCTTTTGAATGGAAAGACCGAAGGATGATGATCCTGTACCCATCAAAAGAGGGGAAGTCATCAGCTGATCATGTGATGCACTTGTGCATGTGACTTTCAAATGATACGTAATTCTACTTCCTCGTTTTCTCTGGTGCTGCTGCTACTAGACACTTTAATAATAAAACTAGACTTTGGCACGACCCAATAAAATGTTCAGTATGGCAGTAACAGATAAGCTCCGTTTTAGACGCTTCGTGACTTTAAGGTTAGAGATGTCATATAGCATGACTAGGCTGAAGATTTGTCCTGGCTTGTGTATCAGTCTCTTCGCAAAATACTAGCACATTCATCAACAGGAAAATGCGGCTCTAGGTCTTTAATATGATATTCGAAGATGATATATCCTTGAAACAGCGAATCAATACATGGCTGTCAACTCTGAATTAGTTGAGGTGTCACGCATAGTTTTCTCTCGCATTCATGCTAAATATATCCTCACACAAAAAGTCCTGGTCGCCAACTAACAAAGCAACCAATGGAATATGCTGCACCTCGCGCAACACTACCGTCAAGTAATGAGTACTATACATTGGACCCATTAGTACAGGGAACAAGGCCCTCAAAAATAGGAGTAGGCCTACCTCCACCCGAGGTAGAACAAAGCAAAATCATGTTTGTTTGTTTTTTCAGATCTCCAACATGCCTATTTTATGAAATGGATTGTTGTATGAAATTATTTTACTGCACAATACGTTTTTTAAAATGTTTTTCGATCCTCCCCAAAACCAAAATCGTGAAAATTCCGGACTTCTTCAATGGGACAGTGATAACTTAATGGCGTATATCTTTGGAAATAAAGGTCATCCACTCACCAAAAATGAACAGTATGTCCACAGGCAGTTGGTGGATGTCAAGGAATAATAAATTAACCAATTAAAGTCACTATTTTAAAAATACATACCCATAAACATGACTTAAATGCCCCATTTGTGAAATCCGGAATAACTTGCACAGTAAAATATTTTTATACAACAATCCATTTCATAAAATAGACATACTATAGATATGAAAAAACATGGTTTTGCTTTGTTCTACCTAGGGTGGAGGTATCTCAAAACCTAAAAAAAAAACTAAGGCCTTTTTGGGGGTTTGTTTCCTGTACTAAACTGCAACCGTTAATTTTTGAGAATGGTTGAGAATGTGCAGTAAGGAGGACAATATTAAAACATTTGACTATTAGGTATGGCTCACCACCACAGGACAGTTAGTGAAGGTGTTTAAAATGTTAATATGAATTACTGATGTGAAAGTGAGGTTCCAGTCTGTTTGTGTTCCATTGGAAATATGGGCCTCAACACAAAACCCATCTACGTCAAAGGATGTGGTTTGTAAGGTAGATGCCAATGGTATGAAGGGCAATGAGTGGCTTGCTTTGAGATACACAGCTGTTTAGTTTTAGTGCTCCTGCTGCGACTGAGACAATCGCAGAGGATCCCAAAATCATGGAAAGCACAATGGTTGAATCCTCTGACCAGGTGACTGCAGAATTTCATGCAATTTCATTTCTATCTAACTAGCACAGAACCGTGGAGATGTCTGCTTCATTTCTATTGCTTGAATGACTGTAATATGGCAGCAATCTTAGATTTTCCTTTTCAGGATTGATATACTCAATACAAAACATAGTCATTACTGTCTGTTTACCTTACTAATTTGTCTTTATTTTACATTTTTAACACTAGTTGACTTTTGTATTAAGAGTTTGTACAATGTGGATGTTTTTCACAGATGGACCCACTTCACGATGGCAGTCGAGATATTGCTGGTGGATCAGAAATAGCTGGAGTGGGTATGTTTTACTGAGAAATTACCTGTAACAAGTATGGAGAGATACTGTTAGGACTCATGCCACCTGCTAACTTAGAGTGAGTGATACACTTCCCAATAGAAGGACCCAAAGACTTTGCATTGTGGACAATTTGACACCACAAGACTTTAGATTGTGCTGTTCACCATACTGGTTTATGCTAGCCTACTATACCTGGTTTATTAAGTTTAACCAAGAGATGCATTGCCATTCATTCAGTATCAGTAATTTTTTTCTTTCACCTCTTGATACTTCATCTGTTATTTTATGCATATAAGTCCACGCTTGAAAAATCTGACACATATACAATTTTACTTAGGCCTACCTAGGAATACTGATTACTTTGAAGTTATCATTGGTGTTTTTGGCTATCAAAACTAAACCAAGGAAAAGCCGTGACTTTGTGGAGTTTGTTTTCATGTGTAATTTAGTTGTACAGGACCAGGTTCGCTCACAGTCCCTTGACACTGAAGGCACTGTGTTGATGGATGCCTTTGAAAGAGCCTCCCACTGTCCACCAGTACTGCAGTCCTTTGAACAGGTAGGCCTATGTTCGTTTGGTTTAGGACAGGTGAATGCATACAACTAACAAATATTACTTTTTTACTGTTTTCACAGCTAACTCATCTGCAGTCCTTTGAACAGGTAGGCCTATGTTCGTTTGATTTAGGACAGGTAAATGCATACAACTAACAAATAATACTTTTTTACTGTTTTCACAGCTAACTCATCTGTTGGTTCAAAATAGAACACCACCTCCAGATTGTTTTCAAAGTAAGAAAATGTTATATAATTACAATAATATTGTAATATAAGAATTTCCCAAATATTTTAATTAGCCCACAAGCGTTTTGGTAAGTTAGGTCTTGTGCTGGTATTTACATAACTTCATGCTGGAGATTGCTTCATTGCTCATTTACTTATACTGCTGCAACTCTTTTATATAATTTCTAAACATTTCTGCTGCATGTGATCTGTACATCCAAGCAGCAGTGCTTTGCCAATAAGAGAATATGCAGGACGACCCACTTCTTTGTGAAATTTTACATTAATTTTTCTACATGTTAAATATTCAAGTCAAAATATTTAAATAAGGTATCTTCTGAGTTCTTTAAAAGATGTCCATTTTGTCAGTTTTAGGAGTTAAAAGCTAACTGTATGACCTTTTGCCATTGATTTATGCTAAGCTAGACCAACGGAAGCAGGTGTCAGACTCAGTTAATGCATGCACAGGGAGGACAACAATGTTCTCTCATCTAAATCTAGGTAGATGGCAAACAAACTAACTTCCCAAGATAGTAGCATTCTTCCAGTTACACAAGGAGGACAACTCTGTTATATAAAGACTATTGTTTTCTTGCCACACTGACAACATGGAATTGATCTTTCCCCCAGCATGTTTTGGTATCAAAAAGAAAAATACATACATAGTGAAGGGTAGTTCTGGACAAGAGCTGTTCCATGTGCAAGAAGAAGAGGACAGCTGCTGTGGCCCGGCACGTTCCTTCACTATGCATGTCACAGATACCCTGAGCCGCCGAATCATCACTCTCAGAAAAACAGATTGCTGTACTTCCCTAGGAGCTGAAGTATTAAAATTTTGCATTAATATTTACAGTGTAGTACATATAGGCTGCAATTATGGCAAAAAGTTGTTTTTTATATGTAAGAGGTTGTCTGCAAAGTTATTTGTGTGCACACACAAAATATAGACGATTTTGGATAAGGATCAGATACAAACTGTCATTTGTGTTGTTGTTTAATATGTCCTATTCAGATAATTTTTCATAAAGAAGCACAATGGTTTTCAGTTCATTATCTGTAGCAAACCCATGTGCAAAGGTCAGTAATAGTTTTGATTGGATTGATTGAATAGATAGGGGAGTGAGCCTTTATGTAAAAATGGTAACGTTTTAAGGTTTTTTTTTTTGTTTTGTTTTGTTTTTTTTTTTTTGGATGATTGGGTAGCTGGCGATCCTGTATCCCCCAGACATTCCTGTAGGATATGTGACTTGCAATGGGTTCACCATTTGTCCTCGGGTCACCATCAAGAATGAGGGTAGACAACCAGTGCTGAAGATGGCAGGCACGGCTTGTCTACCATTGCACTGTTGTGGAGGAATTAATTTCCAGGTAATCCATATTACATTTGCCACATAGCAGAGGTAGTGCTTAGCTTTAGTTAAGTCTCTTGGGATCATTTTACATGGAATAAAAGAACTTATTTGCTGCTGCTTTATTATTATTATTTACCAAATAACAACTGCAAAGATATCTTGTGAAAGTAATACATGTTTAAACAGTAAAAAGAATCCTACAAATCTGCAGTCTTCTATTCCAACAGATCAGATCAGTGGATGGAAGTGTCCTTGGGAACATCTCTAAAACTGCAGGAAAAAAAGACTATGAGCTGCAGTTTCCAGTAGATCTGGATGTCACAGTAAAGGCTTCCATACTAGGAGCATGTGTTTTAACAGTAAGTATGATTTGGATGAATTATTATAGGGCGCCAGGTGTAACGCACCTTATTTCGTGGACAAATGCCTTTTGTGGCCGAAAGGTAGCTGCAGACTCACGAAATCCATTTAGTGGATGAAAGCATATCTGCAACATTCAAAATCCATTTTGCCAATCACGAAATGTATTTTGTAAACAAAAGGCATCTGCAAACAAAATGCACGTTGTGGACGAAAGACATCTGGTCTGGTCATGCAAATTGTAGACAGGCGAGTAAACAGATTTCTTGGGCAAATGGCACAGACCAAGGCCTTTTGAGGACCGAATGGACTTTATGATTTTAACTAGGTACTACGAAATGCATGTCATTAGTCTGAAGATGCCTTTCATCCACGAAATGCATATCACAAGTCTGTAGACTTTATTTCGTTTACAAAATTACTTTTGTCAAAAATAAATTAATTTCGTCCTCGAAAGTGAGAAGTGAATCCAGCCTTATGTCCATGAAAGGAAAAGTCAGCAGTAAATTTTGTGCACAGAATGACTAACCTGTTTTGTATTTTGTTCACAAAACAACATGCTGTTTTTTTTATTTCGTGGATACTGCCAACTGATTTGCGCATTTCATGAACAAAAGGTATTGTGGTATTTTACAATTTTGTGACCATTTTGCCAATTTTGTGGCATGAAAGGCATTTCATCAATGAGTTATAGTTGCCGCCCTATAACTTGTCTTTCTCTCAAGAATAATACAAATCCAGAACATAAACACTTTCAGATATTACACATCAATCACAGCATAGATTTCTGTTTTGGATTTACTTACTGACACCTTTACTTTCCAGGATATCATATTTTTTGAACCATATCAAAAACCCATGGTAAGTATTGAAGGTATCTGACTGAAATTCTTAATAATCATTGTTTCTATCTATCTATCTATCTATCTATCTATCTATCTATCTATCTATCTATCTATCTATCCATCTACATTTACTCATCTATCCATCTATCCATCCATCCATGCATGCATTTATAGATGTTGATAATCTTAAGTTCCTTAACAACAAAGGCATGGGCACTGTAAACCACTGGTGTGACAGAAATGACAGACTCTGTTTTGCTGTCTTAGACAAGATGTTCACTCTTTCCCTCTTTTATCCATTTGATTGGCTGTGTCTCAGAAACTGTCATTGGCATTTCCTGTAATGTAGCCTATTGGGTGGGAACAGATTACCAGTATGCTCCAACTGTGACCAAACAGTGGCTGACTCCAGTATCAGGGCAGCTGCCTATTGCATATACATTTGGCGTGGGTCTAAAGGCCCACCCACCCCCTTTGTTTAGGATTATTAAAACTTTAATTATTTAGACTAGTGAAAGATACAGTTCAATCTTCTCTTTGCAGCCTGTCTCTCTTTCTTCATGCACATCATTAAAAGAATACAGTCTGTGTCTTGACTAACCACCATTTTGACTTATCCATTTTTGTAGCATAAAAATGTGTTTTTTTGTTCTACTGGAAGTTTGTAATCTGAAGTACATGTCATATTATTTGTTTAAAACAGATTTATGGATTGCTCACGTGTTTGGCACCATCTGTTTTTGCATGTCCTGGTATGCGACTCTAATTTTGTATTGAAACATTGGGAGGATAAGAAATAAAATAACCCATTTCCAGTATACTTTGCAATATGGGTTAGGGTTATTTTAAGCCGAATGTTTGTTCACTGTAAAAAAATCTCCATAAAATGAACACTGAAATGCTGTAAAATCAACACAACATTAAAAAACTGTAAATGGAATTTCAGCCAAACATCATTTACTTTACATCGCAATTTAATGAAATCTTAAAGTAAATATAAGTGTAAATTTAAAAAACATGTTTTTGCACATAATTTCTTTGTAGAAAAGACTTACTGATTTTATTTTGACACAGAAGTACTGTACTACAAAATCAATGTAATGCATATTAAATAGCAATAAAATGATGTTATAATTACAATGTAAATCTGTAGACTTTGACCTGTTTTTTGCAAAAACATTTGAAAAACATTTTGAAAAGTTTCCAAAATGCCAAAAGGAAGACGTCACCACAAGGTACTTTCCAGTACTGAAGACGGGAGAAATTTTGGTCCAACTCCTATGAGTCTTTTTGGGTGGAGGGTTGGCACTGACAGCTAAGTGGGCAGAATTTTAAACTGTAGTTTATAATTTATTATATAAGATATATAACGATATATACGATTATATATTTTATATGAGAGTTTGACTGCAAATGTTCTTTGTGTGCACACACAGAATAGACCGTTTTTGGATAAGGATCAGATACAGATTATATATGTCATATTGAGGTTATTTTTATAATCAAGCAAACAGCAGTTTTAGCCTTGGTTCTTTGAATGACAGAATGCTATTTAATACATCGGCAATTAAGACTTTTCTTTGGAGTGGTCATGGTCTCCTCAGTGCTCCAACTGAATGACTTACTGAATGAGTTATTATACTCACTCTGAGTGCAAAGAGCTGAGAGTAGGCTAAATGACACACTGCATGGGTACAGGCTACTACAGGCCCAGATCTGTTTTAATGGACACCTTCAGAAGTTTGTGTCCAGAGCAGGAACAGCTGAACATTGCATAAATATATCAAGCTCATCATCATCATCATCATCAAAAGTGGTCTGTGTTCTGCATGCCAAGAGAGAGCCAATCAGCAATGACATCGGTAATGGCACATTTTCTTTGGAGAGGTCATGGTCTCTTTGTAGTGGTCATGGTCTCCAACTGAATGACTTAATGTTATTATACTCACTCTGTGTGCAAAGAGCCGAGAGTAAGCTAGATGATACACTGCATGAGCACAGGCTACTACAGACGCTGACTTGATTTCATAGACACCAGTCTGTGGCCAGAGCAGGAACAACTTCCTCAAACTCAAATTGATGAACAGACTCTTATGAACAAAAACAAATGCTTGATGTTGTACACAAACACACACAAACACACACTGCCCAATTTCCCATCAGTGGCAGAATTCAAGTACACACAGACAGGTGTAGGCCATAGTTAGCCAAATGTTGGACTCCACTTGAGAATGTGTAAAAGAATAAAGCAAATGCTGGGTTTATAGTGTGTGGCCATGTTAAGGATAATGCAGTTCTGCCAAGATGGTCAAGACGCTCCCAAGCAAACATGACATGTCTGACTGTTGTTATTGGTCAAGTTTTAATAAAAAAAAGTCAGCCTGGCTAGATGATCTGGATGCTGGGCATCTGGTGAGTAGCCCTTGCTTGGAGATGGCTGACATAATAAAATGGCAGTGAGAAGTATGTATTATAAGTGTGCATGCATGAAAGTTATTTTTCCAGTATGGTCTTTGCAGAGTTTGTATTTCATTCCTCAAAGACTGTTGTAATATCAACGGGGCTTTTCAATATCCAGATCCAATACTATACCAAACTAATAGACTAATATAAGGTTAAAATAAGGTTTTTATGGTTTCAGTGCCCCTTTCAAAAGAGTGAAAGAACACGAGGATGACTTTCATTGTTTTTCTGACAATTTTTTTTTTAAAGACAAGCCTGTGTAACCATTTATCAAGCTGAAATAGGGTCAACCTCATTGCCAACCTATCAGCCACCACAGCCTGTGGAACAATAAACCTCTCTCCTTCCACAACTGGGGCAATTCTACCACTAACCCTTAACCAACTAGACTTTCAGAGCAAAAATGTAGTACAGTTAGTGAAGATGGCAGTGTTGAGCATGGGAAAGCATGCACACTGTGTGCACACACTAAATATGGGCCAGTCAGAGTCCTAAAATGTGAACTGTGACAATATTTATCCATTTGTGTATTTGTTGGTTTGCTTGTTTGTTTGAGACTATTGTAACATCAACTACAGATTATAATTAGGCTTACTCTTGTATATTAACATGTTCATTACTGGACAATGCTTTTATATAGACAAAAATGTAAATGAGCAGTCAATATAAACAGCAATAAAATAGCATGATGTGTAGACCCAGGGTCGAATCTGGCCCACTGTCATGTCCCAACCCTACCCCATCTCTCTCTCCATCCATCTCCTGTCATATCTTCACTGTCCTGTCCAAATAAAGGCACAAAAAGGCAAACTAACTTCACCCTAATTTGGCTGTTATGAAAGCATGTAGGTCTATTTAAATAAACTGCAAGTGTGAGCATGATGCGTGGACATATAAGCAGAGTGGGCCAAATGTGGATGGCCTTAACCGGTGGTACAGGTACATCAGGGCTCAAGCACAGTAAGGCAAAACCTGCATGAAAAGTTATAGCCACTTATCTGACTGTAGGATATGCCAGTATAGTAAACGGCACACCCTAAAGTATTGTGGTGTCAAATTGTCCACAATGCAAAGTCTTTGGGTCCTTCTATTGGAAAGTGTATCACTCACTCTAACAGTATCTCTCCATACTTGTTATAGGTAATTTCTCAGTAACTCAGTTCTCAGTTAGTAAAGGTGTTTAGAATCTTAATATGAATTACTGATGTGAAATAGAAGTCAGGTTCCAGTCTGTTTGTGTTCCATTGGAAATATAGGCCTCAACACAAAACCCATTTAGGTCAAAGGATGTGGTTTGTGAGGTAGATGCCAATGGTATAAAGGGCAATGAGTGGCTGTGCTTTACAGAGATACACAGCTGTTTAGTTTTAGTGTTTCTGCTGCGACTGAGACAATGTCAGAGGATCCCAAAATCATGGAAAGCACATGGCTATCTGAGTGGCCAGTGGAAGTGGTTGAATCCTCTGACCAGGTGACTGCAGAATTTCATGCAATTTAATTTCTATCTAACTAGCACAGGACCGTGGAGATGTCTGTTTCATTTCTATTGCTTGAATGACTGTAATATGGCAGCAATCTTAGATTTTCCTCTTCAGGACTGACTTCAGGACTCAAACATAGTCATTACTATCATTACTATGTCATTACATAGTCATTTCTAATTTGTCTTTATTTTACATTTTCAACACTAATTGACTTTTGTATTAAGAGTTTGTACAATGTGGATGTTTTTCACAGATGGACCCACTTCATGATGGCAGTCGAGATATTGACAGTGGATCAGAAATAGCTGGAGTGGGTATGTTTTACTGAGAAATTACCTGTAACAAGTATGGAGAGATACTGTTAGGACTCATGCCCCCTGCTAACTCAGAGTGAGTGATAAAGCTTCCAATAGAAGGACCCGAAGACTTTGCATTGTGGACAATTTGACACCACAATACTTTAGGGTGTGCTGGCGTATCCTACAGTCAGATAAGTGACAGAGAAGCTCAACAAAGAGATGCATTAGGCAAGCCATAAAGAGTCTTTTTTATGTTTAAACCTTTCAGTTTGCCCACAGATTGTGATTTACTGCCTGTTTTTTGGTTTTCCTTGTTTTTATGCATGTAAGTCCACACTCGTAAAATCTGACAAACACATATAACATTTTACTCACTTAACAATAGGGATCACTTTTAAGTTATCACTGGTGTTTTTGGCTATCAAAACTACACCAAGGAAAGATACTCTTTAATGGACTGACTTTGTGGAGTTTGTTTTCATGTGTAATTTAGTTGTACAGGACCAGGTTCGCTCACAGTCCCTTGACACTGAAGGCACTGTGTTGATGGATGCCTTTGAAAGAGCCTCCCACTGTCCACCAGTGCTGCAGTCCTTTGAACAGGTAGGCCTATGTTCGTTTAATTTAGGACAGGTAAATGCATACAACTAACAAATAATACTTTTTACTGTTTTCACAGCTAACTCATCTGCAGTCCTTTGAACAGGTAGGCCTATGTTTGTTTGATTTAGGACAGGTACATGCATACAACTAACAAATAATACTTTTTTACTGTTTTCACAGCTAACTCATCTGTTGGTTCAAAATAAAACACCATCTCCAGATTGTGTGCAAGGTAGGGGACACAGTTGTACTATAATTACATATAGCTATACAATATATCATTTTCAATATATAATATATTAATTAGCCCACAAACTTTTTGGAAAATTAATTCATTTTGCTACTATATTTTCTTCTTAACTACATTGTCATTTCTAAACATTTCTGCTGCATGCAATCTGTACATCCAAGCAGTAGTGCTTTGCCAATAAGAGAGTTTTTGGGAATTATAAGCTAACTGTATGACCTATTGCCATTGATTTATGCTAAGCTAGGCCAACAGAAGCAGGTGTCAGACTCAGTTAATGCATGCACAGGGAGGACAACAATGTTCTCTTATCTAAATTTACGTAGATGGCAAAAACAAATACAACTAGCTTCCCAAGGTAGTCACATTCTCCCAGTTACACAAGGAGGACAACTCTGTTATATGAAGACTATTGTTTTCTTGCCACACTTACAACATGGAATTAATCTTTCCCCAGAATGTATTGGTTGGCCAAATATGAATAGATACATAGTGAAGGATAATTCTGGACAAGAGCTGTTCCGTGTCCAAGAAGAAGGAGACTGCTGCAATAAGATGTGCTGTGGCCCAGCACGTTTCTTGACCATGCATGTCACAGATAACCTGGGCCGACAAATCCTCACTCTGAGAAAATCAGATTGCTGTACCTGCGTAGGACCTGAAGTACTACAATTTTGCATTACTATTAATAGTTCATATAGGCTGCTATTATAGCAAAAACTTATTTGCATGTAAGAGTTTGACTTGAAGTTTAACTTTGAAGTTATTTGTGTGCACACACAAAATATAGAATATTTTGGATAAGGATCAGATACAAACTGTCATTTGTGTTGTTGCTTAATATGTCCTATTGAGATTATTTTTGATAAAGAAGCACAGCGGTTTTCAGTTCATTATCTGTAGCAAACCCATGTGCAAAGGTCAGTAATACTTTTGATTGGACTGAATGAATAGATAGGGGGTGTGAGCCTTTATGTAAAAATGGGAGTAACGTTTTAAGGTTTTTTTTTATTTGTTTTTTTGGGGGTTTTTTTTGGATGATTGGGTAGCTGGCGATCCTGTATCCCCCAGACATTCCTGTAGGATATGTGACATGCAATGGGTTCACCATTTCTCCTCGGGTAACCATTAAGAATGAGAGAAGACAATCAGTGCTGAAGATGGCAGGCACGGCTTGTCTACCATTGCAATGTTGTGGAGGAATTAATTTCCAGGTAATCCATATTACATTTGCCACATAGCAGAGGTAGTGCTTAGATTTAGTTAAGTCTCTTGGGATCATTTTACATGGAATAAAAGAACTTATTTGCTGCTGCTTTATTATTATTTTTTTACCAAATAACAACTGCAAAGATATCTTGTGAAAGTGATAAATGTTTAAACAGTAAAAAGACTTTTCAAATCTGCAGTCGTCTATTTCAACAGATCAGATCAGTGGATGGAAGTGTCCTGGGAAACATCTATAAAACCGCAGGCAAAAACGACTATGAGCTGAAGTTTCCAGTAGATCTGGATGTCACAGTAAAGGCTGCCATACTAGGAGCATGTGTTTTAATTGTAAGTATCTGTGATTTGGATGAATTATTATAGGGCGCCAGGTGTAACGCACCTTATTTCATGGACAAATGCCTTTTGGGGCCGAAAGGTAGCTGCAGACTCACGAAATCCATTTAGTGGATGAAAGCATATCTGCAACATTCAAAATCCATTTTGCCAATCACGAAATGTATTTTGTAAACAAAAGGCATCTGCAAACAAAATGCACGTTGTGGACGAAAGACATCTGGTCTGGTCATGCGAATTGTAGACAGGCGAGTAAACAGATTTCTTGGGCAAATGGCACAGACCAAGGCCTTTTGAGCACCGAATGGACTTCATGATTTTAACTAGGTACTACGAAATGCATGTCATTAGTCTGAAGATGCCTTTCGTCCACGAAATGCATATCGCAAGTCTGTAGACTTTATTTCGTTTACAAAATTACTTTTGTCAAAAATAAATTAATTTCGTCCTTGAACATGAGAAGTGAATCCAGCCTTATGTCCATGAAAGGAAAAGTCAGCAGTAAATTTTGTGCACAGAATGACTAACCTGTTTTGTATTTTGTTCACAAAAAAACATGCTATTTTTATCATTTCGTGGATACTGCCAACTGATTTGCGCATTTCATGAACAAAAGGTATTGTGGTATTTTACAATTTTGTGACCATTTTGTCAATTTTGTGGCATGAAAGGCATTTCATCAACGAAATAAGGTGAGTTATAGTTGCCGCCCTATAACTTGTCTTTCTCTCAAGAATAATACAAATCCAGAACATAAACACTTTCAGATATTACACATCAATCACAGCATAGATTTCTGTTTTGGATTTACTTACTGACACCTTTACTTTCCAGGATATCATATTTTTTGAACCATATCAAAAACCCATGGTAAGTATTGAAGGTATCTGACTGAAATTCTTAATAATCATTGTTTCTATATATCTATCTATCTATCTATCTATCTATCTATCTATCTACATTTACTCATCTATCCATCTATCCATCCATCCATGCATGCATTTATAGATGTTGATAATCTTAAGTTCCTTAACAACAAAGGCATGGGCACTGTAAACCACTGGTGTGACAGAAATGACAGACTCTGTTTTGCTGTCTTAGACAAGATGTTCACTCTTTCCCTCTTTTATCCATTTGATTGGCTGTGTCTCAGAAACTGTCATTGGCATTTCCTGTAATGTAGCCTATTGGGTGGGAACAGATTACCAGTATGCTCCAACTGTGACCAAACAGTGGCTGACTCCAGTATCAGGGCAGCTGCCTATTGCATATACATTTGGCGTGGGTCTAAAGGCCCACCCACCCCCTTTGTTTAGGATTATTAAAACTTTAATTATTTAGACTAGTGAAAGATACAGTTCAATCTTCTCTCTGCAGTCTGTCTCTCTTTCTTCATGCACATCATTAAAAGAATACAGTCTGTGTCTTGACTAACCACCATTTTGACTTATCCATTTTTGTAGCATAAAAATTATCATGAGTATAAAAAATGTGTTTTTTTGTTCTACTGGAAGTTTGTAATCTGAAGTACATGTCATATTATTTGTTTAAAACAGATTTATGGATTGCTCATGTGTTTGGCACCATCTGTTTTTGCATGTCCTGGTATGCGACTCTAATTTTGTATTGAAACATTGGGAGGATAAGAAATAAAATAACCCATTTCCAGTATACTTTGCAATATGGGTTAGGGTTATTTTAAGCCGAATGTTTGTTCACTGTAAAAAAAATCTCCATAAAATTAACACTGAAATGCTGTAAAATCAACACAACATTAAAAAACTGTAAATGGAATTTCAGCCAAACCTCATTTACTTTACATCGCAATTTAATGAAATGTTAAAGTAAATATAAGTGTAAATTTAAAAAACATGTTTTTGCACATAATTTCTTTGTAGAAAAGACTTACTGATTTTATTTTGACACAGAAGTACTGTACTACAAAATCAATGTAATGCATATTAAATAGCAATAAAATGATGTTATAATTACAATGTAAATCTGTAGACTCTGGTGTTTTTGGCTATCAAAACTACACCAAGGAAAGATACTCTTTAATGGACTGACTTTGTGGAGTTTGTTTTCATGTGTAATTTAGTTGTACAGGACCAGGTTCGCTCACAGTCCCTTGACACTGAAGGCACTGTGTTGATGGATGCCTTTGAAAGAGCCTCCCACTGTCCACCAGTGCTGCAGTCCTTTGAACAGGTGGGCCTATGCTCGTTTGATTTAGGACAGGTACATGCATACAACTAACAAATATTACTTTTTACTGCTTTTACAGCTAACTCATCTGCAGTCCTTTGAACAGGCAGGCCTATGTTTGTTTGATTTAGGACAGGTAAATGCATATAACTAACAAATAATACTTTTTCCTGTTTTCACAGCTAACTCATCTGTTGATTCAAAATAACACACCATCTCCAGATTGTGTGCAAGGTAGGGGACACAGTTGTAGGCTATAATTACAATAGCTATACAATATAATATCATGTTCCAAATATATTTATTAGCCGACATCCTTTTTGGAAAATTAATTAATTTCCAATAGATTATAATTATAACTGTATAATCTATTGCCAATGATTTATGCTAAGCTAGGCCAATGGAGGCAGGTGTTAGACTCAGTTAATGCATGCACAGGGAAGACAACAATGTTCTCTCATCTAAATCTGCTAGATGGCAAACAAACTAACTTCCCAAGATAGTAGCATCCTCCCAGTTACACAAGGAGGACAACTCTCTTATATGAAGACTACTGTACTTGTCACACTAACAACATGGATTTGATCTTCCCCCCAGACTGTTTTGGTATCCCAAGGATGAATAGATACACAGTGAGGGATTGTAGTTCTGGACAAGAGCTGTTTCATGTGCAAGAAGAAGGGCACTGCTGCCATAAGTGGTGGTCTCGTCGGGGACGTTCCTTCACTATGCATGTCACAGATAACCTGGGCGGACAAATCATCACTCTGAGAAAACCAGATGTCTCTTACTGCAAAAATCCGGAAGTATTACAAATTTGCATTACTATTCATAGTTCATATAGGCTGTTATTATGCCAAAAGACAGAAGGAGTGGTTTTCAGTTCAGTATCTTTAGGAAAACCACGTTCAAAGCTCAGTAATGGTTTTGACTGAATATAGGGAATGAGCATTGACTGGATAATGGGTCTAAAGTCTAACTTCTAAGTTTTTTTTTATGATTGGGTAGGTGGCGATTCTGTATCCCCCAGGCATTCCTGTGGGATATGTGACACCCGACCGTTGTGCCTGTTGTCCTCGGGTAACCATTAAGAATGAAAGAAGACAATCAGTGCTGAAGATATCAGCCACAACATGTGAAATGATGAAATGTTGTGGAGAAATCATATTCCAGGTAATCCATATTATATTTGCCACATAGCAGAGGCAGTGCTTAGCTTCAGTTAAGTCTCTTGGGATCATTTTATATGGAATAAAAGAACTCATTTGCTGCTTATTATTATTATTTTACCAAATAACAACTGCAAAGATATCTTGTGAAAGTGATGCATGTTTAAACAGTAAAAAGAGTCCTACAAATCTGCAGTCTTCTATTCCAACAGATCAGATCAGTGGATGGAATTGTCATGGGGAGCATCTCTAAACCTGCATGGAAGACACAAGACTATGAGCTGCAGTTTCCAGTAGATCTGGATGTCACAGTAAAGGCTGCCTTACTAGGAGCATGTGTTTTAATAGTAAATATCTTTGATTTGGATGAATTATGTCTCTGTCAACAACAAAAAATATAAAGCATAAGCACTTTCAGATATTACACATCAATCATAGCATAGATTTCTGTTTTGGATTTACTTACTGACACCTTTACTTTCCAGGATATCACACGTTTCGAACGCACAGAAAAACCCCTGGTAAGTATTGAGGGTATCTGACTGAAATCCTTAATATTCGTTCCTTCCATTCTATCTATCTATCTATCTATCTATCTATCTATCATGATTTAAGGTACTTAAGAACAAAGTCAGGGGCACTATGAACCCCTGGTGTGAGGGTAAGGCCAGACTCTGACAAGATATTCATCCTTTCGCTCTTTTATCCATTTGTTTGCCTGTCTCAGAAACTCTAATTGCAAGCCCACTGATTAATATACAAACATTGATTGGCATTTCCTCTAGTGTAAGGCAGGAACCCAACACCAGTATGTCCCACTGTGACCAAACAGAGACTAACTCCAGTATCAGAGCAGCAGCCCAAGGGCTTAACCAACCCTTTAAAACCCTTAAGACTTTTAAAACTTTAATTATTTAGACTAATCAGATATATGGGCAAATCTTCTACATGAAGGCCCTCTCTCTATCTCCCCTTGATGTGCACCATTGAAATATAGTAAGTACATGCCATATTATGTGTTCAAAATTTACTTGTTTTGTTGTGTTTTTTTTTTTTTCAGATTCTCGACTTCCTAGAATGTTGATCGCTTACTTATCTGGCACAAAGTCATTATCTGGATTCTCATATATTTTGAGATAATTGTGCTGATGTACATGCTTATGTAATTGTCAATTGGACATGATGAGGGCCAATGATTGTCTCTGTATCTGTATTAGAGCATTGGGAGGATGAGAAATAAATAACCTGTAGTAATTACCCTTTTCAAACTCTCACTGCTTTTTCATCCACCGATTAAACTTTTTGACCTTATAAGTGCTGTCCTAAGCTAAATTATATTACAGTTTTTCTCCATCGTTTTGGCTAATTTTTTGAAATTGAGATGACATTCTCAAAACAACATGGACAAATCCCCAAACCAACTTGCAGTTTGTCACAACAGAATGGCATTTCTCATTGCTTTCATCAAATTTCAAATGCTTTGCACATGTCTCAAGTGTCTAGTGCATCTTTACAAATGGTTATGTACACTTACCTACAGTTAACACAATCAGCCCACATTTAGCACATTTTCCAAATGCATTGACCTCTCAGTCTAATGGTCAGTCTCTTCAAAACATGTCAGCACAACGTCATTGTATAAGTCATCATATGCAAAATAGTCTGCTCAATTGTCAAAATTAGTTAAGGATATTGTAGTGGCACACTTTCCTCTGTTTCTAAATTACCACTTAGAGCTGCAGACACAGTGATTTCTTCACGCGCACGACATGAGATGTTCTTTGAGTTTAAGAGTCTTTACTTTGAAATTAAATGTTACAAATCGGTACAGTCGGACGGTAAGAAAACTATATGCTCCCGTGCCTCGCGCAGCTCTGACTGAACTGTCTGCACGTTCTCTGCACTTTACGTCACTCTAAGGGAGCGTCATCAAACATTTTTAACATAAGAAATCTTTTTCTAAGAATCAGTAATTACACCATGATGTGAATTATGAATTAAATAAAATATACATTTCAACTATAAACTACATATTTTGCACATTTTAACTTTTATGCCTTATGGCTCCTACATATCCGGCCCCTAATTGTGTATACTGTAAGATCACACAATTATCAATTAACTTAAACATTTATCAATAAACTATAAACAGCAATTAAATGGGTCAGTCCCCTTTTTTTGTTTTTCTCTTTTCCAGGTCTATACGGCTTCTTGCAATAGGCATATCTTATGCACAGATCTCTCCAGGGTGCTGTTTTTTGTTTGCAACTTTACACGACGTACAGTTCCACTGGAGTCAGGTAAAGTTTGTATTATTCTTCCCATGGTCCACGTGCTGCGCGGTGATGAACTGTCAACTACTAGTACCACATCTCCAGGTTCGAAGTTCCGCTTTTGTCTCGTCCACTTCTGCCGTTCCTGAAGGAGGGGTAGGTATTCGCGAGTCCATCTGCGCCAGAATAGATCCGCAAGATATTGTACTTGCCTCCAGCGCTTCCTTGTGTATAGATCATCCTGGTTGAAGATTCCGGGTGGTAAGTTGGGTTGAGTCTTCATCAACAACAGATGATTGGGGGTCAGAGGCTCTAAGTCGTGTGGATCATCTGATACGCTTGTTATGGGTCGACCATTTATTATGCTTTCAACCTCACAAAGAAGTGTTTGAAGACTGTCATCGGTGAGGGTTTGTTCCTTTACGAGAGCGCTGACAATCCTACGCACTGAACGGATTTGCCGCTCCCAAATCCCTCCTTGATGTGATGCCGCTGGACTATTGAAAATCCACTTGATGCCTCTCTTTTGCATTGAATTTTCAATCTCTGACTGGTTCAGGTCTTCCAGTGCCTCTCTCAACTCCCTTTCGGTACCAACAAAATTGGTGCCATTGTCAGATCGCATTATGGTAACCTGTCCTCTTCTACTTATGAATCGACGAAGGACATTGATACAGGCACTTGTGTCCAGACTTTCTGCCACCTCAATGTGCACTGCCCTAATGGTGAGGCAGGTGAACATAACACCATATCGTTTAACAGTGCCCCGGCCCCGTTTCACTTCAAATGGGCCGAAGTAATCAATTCCAACACTGGTGAAAGGCGGCTTGTCTGGTACAAGACGATCTTCCGGCAGAGGTGCCATTTTCTGTTCACCAACTCGTCCCTGTAGTCTTCTGCAGACTGTGCATTGGGATATGAGCTTCCTGATGGCTGAGGTTGCCTGAGGGATCCAAAACTTCTCTCTCAACTGTGATAGCACGTAGTTGCGCCCACAGTGGCCGATCTTCTCATGGATGTCCTTCAGTATGAGAATTGCAACTCTTGAACGTTTAGACAGTAACATAGGATGTTTTGTGTCCGCTGGCATGGCAGATTTAGTTAGTCGCCCTCCTACCCTCAGAATACCATCTTCCAACATGGGATCTAGTCTGTACAGCTGGCTGCTCTTCTTGAGTGGCTTGCCATTGCAGAGTGCATTAATCTCCTCAGGAAAGCATTGAGCTTGGCTGTACCGGATGATTTCTGCTTCTGCCTTTGTCAGCTGTTCCAAGGTAAGTATTTTCTTTTCCATGGTACTCATGTACTCTTCCATGCTTTGTCGCACAAGTAACTTCTGTTTCTCTGGATCTTTTTCTGTTTGGCTGATTTCACTCTTTTCTTTTGTTTTTCAGGTTGATTAACAACTCTTTAACTTTCATTATCCAGGCAGTCGCCCTCTTCAGTCGGTGCCAACTGTCGTAGTACTGAAGTAACTTGTTCATACAATCAGGTTGTTCCTCAGTTGTGATGGTGTTTACTGAAACACTTTTCACTTCTGGGTCATTCTGAATGCTCTGGCTCCGGTTGTCTGGTCTCTGTGGCCATTCACTTTCTGCCTGCGAAAGGAACTTCGGGCCATTTATCCAGTCCTTATCTTGCATGAACTTTTTGGCCTTCATGCCCCTGGTAGCCTTGTCAGCGGGGTTCTGCGACGTTCCAACGTACCTCCATTGAGATGGTTTAGTGGCCTCTCGTATGAGTGTAATTCTGTTAGCCACGAAGGTCTTGTAGCGGGCGGTCTCATTATTGATGTACTTCAGAACCGTCGTACTGTCAGTCCAGAAAATTGACTGCTGAAGCGGGATCTGCATTTCTTCTTGCAGCATTCTATCCACCTTGACAGCAACAACCGCTGCAGTCAACTCTAACCGTGGCACGGTGACCTGCTTGAGTGGGGACACTCTAGACTTCCCCATAATTAGGGAACAGTGGGTTCTACCTTGGTCATTCATCAGTACGAGGTAAGATGCTGTACCATAAGCAACCTCACTGGCATCAGAAAAATGGTGCAACCTGGCAACCACTGTGGTTCCAAAGTCCTGAGGTTTGACACATCTTCTGATGCTAAAGTGCGAGAGGAGAGTGAGATCTTCCAACCACTTACTCCACTGCTCCGCTCTTGAGTCTCCGATATCTTCATCCCATCCTAACTTTTCTTTACACAGGTCTCTCATCAGAAGCTTAGCAGGGAGTATCAATGGTGCCAGGAAGCCAAGAGGGTCATAGGTGGAATTTACGATGGAAAGAATACCTCTTCTAGTCTTTGACTTGACCTGTGGCTTGATGTTGTATGTGAACACATCATCTTCTGTACACCATTGTACACCGAGAGCTCGTTCGATGGGCAGGGCGTCCTGTGTAAGGTTGAGGTCTCTCAACTCAGTGGCTCTGAGTTCTGTAGGAATGGTAGACAAAACTCTCCGGTCGTTGCTGACCCACTTGGTGAGGGTAAAACCTCCTTTAGCACACAGGTCAGAAAGGCTCTTCACCAAGACAATTGCTTCCTCCACCGTCACCACTGATTTAAGACAATCGTCTACATAAAAATTATGTAGAACCGTTTCCACGGCTTCTGGGGCGGTGGTGCCTCTTCGATCTTCTGCTGTTCTTCGCAACGCATAGGACGCAACGCTAGGGGAAGACGTCGCTCCAAAAGGGTGTACCATCATCTTGTACTCCTTTATAGGTGCACTAAGATCACCAGCTGGCCACCATAAAAATCGCAACAGGTCAGCGTCTGTCTCAGGAACTCTCACCTGATAAAACATGGACTCTATGTCCGCCATCACAGCTATTGGTTCTTCTCGAAACCTCACTAAGGCACCAATGAGCGTGTTGGTGAGGTCAGGTCCCTGCATCAACTGACCATTGAGCGACACTTCCTGAAAGCTGGCATTGCAATCAAAAACAACACGTAGTTTCTTTTTCTTCGGGTGGTATACCCCGTGATGCGGGACATACCAAACCCTGTTGTCATCACGGGAAAGCTGGTCTTGAGGAACTTCCATGGCGTAGCCTTTTTCCAGGATGCTCTCCATGAAGACTTTGTAGTCCTCCAGAAACTGTTGGTTTTTCATCAACTTTCTCTTAAGACCAGCAGCTCGCTGTTCAGCTACGCAGCGATTGTTGGGCATTTTTACATCCAGGTCTCTCAGTGGGAGCCCCACACTGTAGTGTCCATCTATGAACTTGGTGCTTCTTTGCACTGACTCCATGAACAATTTGTCCTCTTGTGACATTTCCTCTTTATCATCATATAGGCGCTCAGGGAAATCTGTATTATATTGCTGTATTAGTAGCTGTTCCACTTCCTCAACTGCAATTCAGTTAACACTGTAATGAGCTGTCTTGCCTCTAACACGTGGATTCTCATTCTTTATTGGACCATACACCATCCAGCCAAGTACAGTCTTTACAGCGTAGGGTCCTTCCTCTTGGCTGTTAATTACATGCCAGGGCTCCATTGCTTTAGAGTTGTTGGCACCAATGAGAAGGCCTACACCATCATCAAGATGCGGTAGATTCACTTCATTCAGGTATGACCACTTCTGTAGATGTTGCTGACTGGGGATGTTTTCTCTCTGCACAGGGATGTTGCTGTGTGTGAAAACTTTGGATAGCCGAAGGTACTCTTCTCCATCAAGACTACACACCTCAAGGTCAGTGAGCAGGTGGCTGTTGATCAATCTTTGTTCCCCTGCTTCATGCTGACCCATTGTGCTTAAGGAGATCTGAGTTGGCTTTCCCTTCTCATTCAGTCTCTTTCTAACATCCTCCGTACAGAACGTGGCTGTACTCCCGGGGTCCATAAACGCATAGGTCTCTATGAATCTTCCACTGCTGCGGGACTTTACCTTCACAGGAACTACAGGTAATAGGCAGTCTGTTTCTCCGGCCCCAGTGTAGCCGCACACTTCTTCCTTGACAGGGCTTGGAGCCACAGACATTTCTTCCTTCTGAGTATTACCCTGTTCCGGCACGGAAGTTGTATTCTTGTCCTCTTCGTTCTGGTGAAGAATGTCTGGGTGTTTACGTGAGCACTGTTTACATACTGTCTTCTTCTTACAGTTCTGGCTGATATGACCTTGTCTCAAACACCCGAAACACAGTCCCTTTGACTTCAAAAAGTCAAGACGCTCATGGCATGTTTTCTCTTTTATCTTTTTACAAGATTCCAATGTGTGGTTTCCTTGACAAAATAAGCATGGAGTTTCAAAAGCAGTTCCTGTCTTGGTTGGGCTTGCTTGCTTTGGCGTTGCAGCTACATTTTTCTTTTCCACCGTCACATTGGTTGCAAAGCTTGTTCCTTTTGCTCCACTCTTGACGACTTTTCCATTGTCCTTGCTCTTTCCTGCTGGTGGTGGGTTTTTACTTTGGAGGTCTCCAAACAGTGGATCCGTGGCCACCTTAGACTGTCGGTCAATGAAAGCGACGAGGTCAGCAAATCTTGCTCTGATTGCTCTTTTTTCTTTAATTTTAAATGCTTCATTGCGCCAACTTTCTCGCATCTTATAAGGCAGTTTGGATACCACCATCCTCATATTTGTGGGATTATCCATTTCCTCCATCAATTCCACATCTTGCATCGTATTACAACAACCAGTTAGGAATAAAGCATAAGTCTGAAGGGCTTTTCCATCTTCAGCCTTGATTGGCGGCCATTTTAAGGCTTTATCAATGTAAGCGCTTGCAATCACCAACTCATCTCCATAATGCTTCTGTAACAGTTCTTTTGCTTTTTTGAACCCTTTGTGTGCTGGCATGTGTTCGCAGCTTCGTACAAGCTCCTGTGGCTCACCTGCAGTAAACTGTTGTAAGTAGTACAACTTGTCTTGTTCACTGTCCGTCTTCTGTTCAATAGCTTGTTCAAAAGCTCTGATGAAAGATCTATAGGTAAGTGGATTACCTGTGAACACTGCCACCTCTTTCTCAGGAAGCTGTGCATATTGCTGTTGCTTAACAAGCATCTCTGTAATAATGTTTTGGTTTTCCCTTACTTTCATAAGGCCACTCATACTTCCATCCGGTTGTTGCCCTGCAGTGTTTGCTGTAACAACTTGAGGTTTTGCATCTTGCAATGGCCTGAGTGATGACTTGCTTCTGAGAGTAGGTCTGCTCTGGGAAATGGGGATGGTGTTTCCTTCTTCCTTTACTCTTGAGCCACCTGTCTGATGAGATCGCATGTAGCTGCTCATGCCATCTTCTGATTTCTCATACTGTTTCAGAATTCTGACTTTTGCTCTTTTTTCTGCTATAGCCGCATGCATTTCAAGATTCTCTTTAGCCGCTCTGATATGCGCTTCCTTTATTTCCAACTCCTGTTTCTTTTCCAACACAGCAGCACGTTCTAATAGACCACAGAGCTTGGCTTCCTCAATTGCACAAACTGACACACGAGAAGACAAGACAGTTGAGCGTCCAGCATGTGAACCTTTCTTGCTTACTGGCTTATAGCTTACTTGTGACACACTATCATAGGGGTCTATCTCTTCTTCAGCTTGGCTTTTTTGGTTTGTTTGCTGTAAGATTAATGTCTCCTTCTCAATCCATTTTTCAGTTTCTTCTGTAAACTGTCTGATAATTATCATTTTAGGCTCAAACCAGTTGTTACTATCTGCCTCTTTTTCATCTTCAGGCAAAAGATCTCCTAGTTGTTTCGTAATTTCAATAAACTGTTGAAGAACTGGATAAAACTCATCCTTCATTATCTCTTGCACTGTTGGCAAATTATCTGCTAATGTGATTAAGCTGTTAACTTCCCTCCTTAGAGTTGTGAGTCTAGACAAAAATCCTCTCCTGGTGCTAAGTAGCCTATGCAGCTTTTCCTCAATTGCCTTGTCAGTTAGCTTAACTGGCCGTTTGTGAGGCATTTCTTCAGTGCCAACTACTGTAACATCACCTTCTTCCATTTCTTTAATAAAGCTGAGCGCAAATTATGTGCATATGAGTAAAAGTATTCTTCAAACACTTTTCTTTATCCAACAAATGCTTCACAATTTCCGAAACGCACAGAGCTTTCAGTTACGTTCTGATTCCGGCTTCCGTTAAGCAGTTAGCATGTATCTTAATGGCATTAACTTCTTGGTCTAAACTGCAAGTCCTTCAATAGCTAAACAGCACTAGCATCATGGCTTAGATTAACAGCAAACCAAGAAAGTTTGAGGCTTCCTTCTATCTAGCCTTTCATCTTTTCGGTGACTGTCTGTCTTCGTATGTTAATTCAGAAGGCTTACCACCTCGTATGAGTTGTTAAAATCCGATCCAGATTACTGCAACAATTATCACGCCGTTCAGAAGTGTTAACTGGTGGTTAGCTAGCTCCATGCTAACATCCAAAAGCCCGGTTTTCAGTCACTTTTTTTCCATCCGTGAGCAGTTTTCTTACTAATGTAGTGGCACACTTTCCTCTGTTTCTAAATTACCACTTAGAGCTGCAGACACAGTGATTTCTTCACGCGCACGATATGAGATGTTCTTTGAGTTTAAGAGTCTTTACTTTGAAATTAAATGTTACAAATCGGTACAGTCGGACGGTAAGAAAACTATATGCTCCCGTGCCTCGCGCAGCTCTGACTGAACTGTCTGCACGTTCTCTGCACTTTACGTCACTCTAAGGGAGCGTCATCAAACATTTTTAACATAAGAAATCTTTTTCTAAGAATCAGTAATTACACCATGATGTGAATTATGAATTAAATAAAATATACATTTCAACTATAAACTACATATTTTGCACATTTTAACTTTTATGCCTTATGGCTCCTACAGATATAATACAATATAGTACACATTTTTTGGAACATGTCATAAATTCATGACAGTCAGGTGAATAAGTGACAGGTGAAATCAGGTCTTGACTAACGAAGGACGAGTTTCCCACATCACAGATGTCACCGATGATTTTGCCTAAGAACTGTAACAGAACACTGTCATCAGTATTTCTCCCTTCTCTTTGTGTCAAATACTACCTGTAGTACCTCTGCATAGGTCTGTACTCCAGGTTTGGAACCACTGCAGTGGGTTATATTGACTTTGTGAAGAACATATTACCACTGTGTATGACCCATCTATATGACTGAGTTAGTTTTATTTTTTGTAGACAATAATGGCATTGGAGGGAAATGAAACACCTCACATCCTCTTATTTGTTGATGAGGCTGGTTTCAACCTGGCCAAGGGCCGCAGGCGCGGCCGAAACATCCTTGGCCCACGGGTCACAGTGGACGTCCCGGCTCAGTGAGAGGGAAATATTACAATGTGTGCGGCCACATCTGAAAATGGTGTGGCCACACACATTGCAAGCTTGGGCCCGTACAGCACCCAGAAGCTCCTCCTTTTCCTGGACTGTCTTTATATGGATTTAGTCCCCGAAAATGAGTGTCACGGTGTTCCATTGGGGTTTTTCTGGCAGTGCTGTTTTTTCCTTTGTTTCCTCCTGATCACATTATTAGTTTCAATTATTCTCTCTACACCCTGCACTGCCACAATAATCTCCCTCACCTATGAATCTTTGTTCCTTGTTCTTTGTTAAATTTGCCCCACCTGTCTGCCTTGTCTCCTTGTTCCGTCTTGATTTGACTCACCTGTCTGCCCTGTCTCCTTTATCCCTGATTATTAGCTGTACCTGCACAACCTCGTTTCGCCTTGTTTTCTCTCGTTAAGTTTCCACTATTTAAACCCTGTAACCCTGACTCTGCCCAGTCCTTGTTCCCCCCCCCCGTCTATGTCTGTTGTCTGTTACCTTATGTACCTGTCAATAAAGGCCTCTGGGGCTACGCTAACGCAATTGGGTCCTCTCCTGTTCTGTCTTGTTTCCCTGGTTCCAGTTCCTACGTGACAATGAGAGGGGTCTCGAAGGGCGCCACCTACCACAGTTTGTCATTGTGTGAGGCAATGTGAACTTCCACCGTGCCATGGTCCACCACTCATCCAAGGATGCATAATGTGTTACTACCACCATATTTTCAGTTCCTTAATCCCATTGTTTTTCTCCGCTTGCAGGTGGAGAGTTTACGAACACCATGCTCAGTGACGGTTCTACCGTGTTTTACTCCCCGGCTAAGACCACTGCTAACCCACCTCTATTTCTGTGCACAGCACCTTCTCAGCAAGCAATTGCTCCTGCAGTTCACTTGGGGGGCGCCAATGTGCCGATTACAGTGACATGATACAATTTTGATTTTGATTTTTTTTTTACAGAATACTGTATACATTTTGTTTTTAGGTTCTCTAATGCGTGAAATTTACTTCATGTGTGAATAAAAATGGTTACAATTTCCTTGGCAGAATGAGTGCAGTGTGTGTGGTGTAGCTGTGGTGTAGCCATGATGTGCTTTGGCAGTGCTTACACAATGCCAAAGGGACAATGCATTTTGGGGGCACTGACTATTTATTTGAGAAGGAAATTTAGTTTTGACACATGGGTAAACTGTTTTGGGAGAGATATGAGCATTTGCAGGTGATCTGTGTAGTTGTGTTGAACCATCCAGTTAGTTTTGACAAAAGTACTGAATGAGTGAAAATGAGCCAAAGCAATTGAGAAGGATCTGTGTAATTTTTATGGTGTTGACTATTTAAATGGGAAATGGATTTTATTTTGAAGAATGAATGAACAGTTTTTGGAGACATATGACATTTTGCTGGTTATCTGAAGTGTTGCGCAGAACTGTAAGAATGTTTGGTGAAATGACTTTATAGTTATAGCAATGTCATCTCAGTTTCAAGACATGAGCCAAACCCATGGAGAAAAACTGTATATAACTTTAAGAGTAGCTACATTTAGCCTTGGTTCTGTAAAGGGCAGACAGGATGCCATATGTTACCTAGCCCACTTTTTGGGAAATTAGCTAGTTCGCTTGCTTAACTACTTTCTGTGCATTTACTTACTGCTGGAACTCTGTTTTGTAACTTGTAAACAGTGCTACATGCAATCTGTACATCAAAGCAGTAGCACTTTGCCAATAAGAGAATATGCAATAAGATCCACTTAGAAAATTCTTAGTGGAATTTTAAGTTATTTCTATTATTATTTCTACATTGATGGCAGGTAATCAGTTACAGGTGGAAGCCAGTCCGTCTACCACCATGTTGGGGGCAAGCAGATCGGGGAGAGAACATAATGGAATGAGGGACTGAATAGTGTGATAACTACCCCATGCCTCTGACTGCCACTGTCCATAATAGTTACACACTGTTAGTTAGGCCTAGAAATTTTACAGTGTTTTGCCCAACTTTGTAAGCATTCCTTAGAGATGGATAAGTTGCCATTTATACAGTCAGAAGGAACCGTCTGTGCACAAAGGTAAGCCTAATTATTGTGCCCAAACATAAAGCAAAGCAAGGAGTGTAATATTGCCATACAAACCGACCGCTTTTTGCTGACTGTACAAGTGTAAAGCCATACATTATAGCAGATGCTTACACTTCGTTATTTATAAGGTCAAGGTCATGGCCTCAGTGCTCCACCTGAGTGACTTACTGAAGGAGTTATTATACTCACTCTGTGTGCAAAGACCCGAGAGTAAGCTAGATGATACACTGCATGGGTACAGGCTACTACAGACGCTGACTTGATTTTGTAGACACCAGTGGGTGGCCAGAGCAGGAACAGCTTCCTCAAACTCAAATTGATGAACAGACTCTTATGAATAAAAACAAATGCTTGATCTTGTACACACACACACACAGCCACACACTGCCCAATTTTCCATCAGTGGCAGAATTCAAGTACGCACAGACAGGTGTAGGCCATAGTTAGCCAAATGATGGACTCCACTTGAGAATGTGTAATAGAATAAAGCAAATGCTGGGTGTATAGTGTGTGGCTATGTTATGGATATTGCAGTTCTGCCAAGATGGTCAAGGCATTCCCAGGTTAGCATGACATATCTGACTGTTGTTGTTGTTTTTGGTGAAGTTTTAATTTAAAAAGTCAGCCACGGTAGATGATCTGGATGTTGAGGATCTGGTGAGAACCACTTGTTTGGAGATGGCTGGTGTAATAAAACCAAGGCAGTAAGACTGTCTTTGCAGTGTTTGTTGTTAATTCCTCAAATATCAACTAGGTTTTTGAATATCAAAATCCAAACTTATACACTCAATATTCAAATGAGTTTTTATTTATGATTTCAGTGCCACTTTAAAAAGAGTGGAGGAACACAGAGAAGGAACACTTTTATTGTTTCTCTGACAACTTATTGAAAGACAAGCCTTTGCTAACATTCATCAAGCTGAAATAGGGACAACGTTATTGGAAACCTATCAACACTGCAGCCTATGGAACAATAAGCCCCTCTACTGCCACAATAGGGGTGACCCTACCACTAACCCTCAATCAACTAGACTTGCATCTGTGGTGAAAAAAAAATCATTTAACACTAAGTTATCTAGCAAAGTAGCAGTCTGGATACCTTATGAAATGAGACCAGTTAAGATGAAAAATTGCAGATGACTGAAGAGTCTTTATTCACAACAACTCTCAAAACCAACAGCTTGTCTGCCTGCTAAGACTGATGCACTGACGAGATGGTGAGTGAAACAGTTCCCCAAAAAGGTATTCTGCAGAAGACCAGAAGAGCAGTCTTTCAGATCCACAAATCTGAAGAGGACCTGTCTCTTTCCCGCTATATACTGTATGCTTAATTCTAACCTTTCTAGTCAGCAGGTGTTTCCTGCTGCATGCTGCTGCTTGTGTGCTTATTCTGCTCATGACCACAGCTTTTTTGATGACCTCTTTCCCACTCCCCTTCTTGTACTACAGCCACCACCATTTATATATTTGGTCAGTGTTTGCCTCTGTTGTTCTAGTCCACAGGTGCTTGATACGTGATGTTCTTAACCACACTTTAACTTTGGCTCTAATCACCTGTTGTTGAACCGATTAACTTTTGGTCTGTGATGAGCACATGTCCTGTTTATTAAGTGAAAGTATTTTGTCAGTATACATTCATCATCTTTTCTTTTTAACTATGAATCTATCACATATCAGAATACCCCTTCTACCTGTTGTTCTTGTTTGTGAAGAGTTTCTTAAATGTCATGACCTCAGAACCTCAAAAATATTTTTTTACCAACATCTCTTTTGTCCTGTGTAGGTCATTAATAAACTTTTTTTTTTTTACCAGTCTTATCTCATCTCAAAAATGTACTCTACACTTGAAGATGGCAATGTGGAGCATGGGAAAGAATGCACACTGTGTGCATACAGTAAATATGGGCCAGTCGCAGTCCTAAAATGTGAACTGTGACTAATGAAACTGCACAGAGAACATTCATTCATTCATTCATTTATTTGAGACTATTGTAACATCCAGTCATGCAGGGACTACAGATTATTATTAGGTTTATGCTTGTATATCAATGTGTTCATGACTGTACACGGCTTTTTTTGTTTAAACAGCAATGAAACAGCAAGATGTAAAAGGAAACAGCTCAGTCATGGAGACCCAGGGTCGAATCTGGCCCACTGTCATGTCCCAACCCTACCCCATCTCTCTCTCCATCCATCTCCTGTCATATCTTCACTGTTCAAATAAAGGCACACAAAGGCACAAAATATATATCAAATTTACCTTAAAGGATGTAGGCCTTTTAAATTAACTGCAAATTTGACTATGATGTGTGGACATATAAGCAGAATGGGCCAAATGTCGGTCTCCTTAACTGGTGGTACATGTACATCAGGACTTAAACACAGTAAACGACAAAACCTGCATGACTGTGAGAATATTGTTCCATTTGAAATACGGACTCTTACACAAAACCCCTCTAGGTCAAAGGACGTGGTTTGTGAGGTAGCTACTAACACTATAAAAGGCAGTCAGAGGCTGTGCTTTACAGAGATACACCGCAGTTTAGGTGCTCCCATTGTGACTGAGACAATCGCAGAGGATCCCAAAATCATGGAAAGCACAATGGTTGAATCCTCTGACCAGGTGACTGCAGAATTTCATGCAATTTCATTTCTATCTAACTAGCACAGAACCGTGGAGATGTCTGATTCATTTCTATTGCTTGAATGACTGTAATATGGCAGCAATCTTAGATTTTCCTTTTCAGGATTGATATACTCAATACAAAACATAGTCATTACTGTCTGTTTACCTTACTAATTTGTCTTTATTTTACACTTTCAACACTAGTTGACTTTTGTATTAAGAGTTTGTACAATGTGGATGTTTTTCACAGATGGACCCACTTCACGATGGCAGTCGAGATATTGCTGGTGGATCAGAAATAGCTGGAGTGGGTATGTTTTACTGAGAAATGACCTGTAACAAGTATGGAGAGATACTGTTCACCATACTGGTTTATCCTAGCTTACTATACCTGGTTTATGAAGCTCAACCAAGAGATGCATTGGCATTCATTCAGTAACATTTGGCAATTTACACTGACAAAAACATCACCATCACCAATTAGGCAAGCCACAAAGAGGCTTTTTATGTTTAAACCTTCCAGTTTGCTCATAGATTGCGGTTTATTGCCTGTTATTGTATTGTATTGATTACTTTCAATACAACTTACAATACTGATTACTTTCAAGTTATCATTGGTGTTTTTGGCTATCAAAACCAAACCAAGGAAAACCAATCTTTAATAGAGTGACTTTGTGGAGTTTGTTTTCATGTGTAATTTAGTTGTACAGGACCAGGTTTGCTCACCGTCCCTTGACACTGAAAGCACTGTGTTGATGGATGCCTTTGAAAGAGCCTCCCACTGTCCACCAGTACTGCAGTCCTTTGAACAGGTAGGCCTATGTTCGTTTGATTTAGGACAGGTAAATGCATACAACTAACAAATAATACTTTTTTACTGTTTTCACAGCTAACTCATCTGTTGGTTCAAAATGAAAAACCTCCTCTAGATTGGTTTCAAAGTAAGAAAATGTTATATAATTACAATGATATTGTAATATAAGAATTTCCCAAATATATTAATTAGCCCTCAAGCGCTTCATGCTGGAGAGGTTCATTTACTTATACTGCTGCAACTCTTTTGTGTAATTTCTAAACATTGCTGCTGCATGCGATCTGTACATCCAAGCAGTAGTGCTTTGCCAATAAGAGAATATGCAGGAAGGGTTAGGGTTAGGGTTAGGGACCCACTTCTTTGTGAAATTTTACATTACTATTTCTACATGTTAAATATTCAAGTCAAAATATTTAAATAAGGTATCTTCAGAGTTCTTCAAAAGATGTCTATTTTGTCAGTTTTGGGAGCTATAAGCTAACTGTATGACAAATTGCCAATGATTTATGCTAAGCTAGGCTAATGGAGGCAGGTGTCAGACCCAGCATAGGGAAGACAATGTTCTCTTATCTAAATCTGCTAGATGGCAAACAAACTAACTTCCCAAGATAGTAGCATCCTCCGAGTTACACAAGGAGGACAACTCTGTTATATGAAGACTATTGTTTTCTTGCCACACTAACAACATGGAATTGATCTTCCCGCCAGGATGTTTTGGTATCCCAAGGATGAGATACATAGTGAAAGAGGGTAGTTCTGGAAAAGAGCTGTTTTTTGTGCAAAGAAAAGAAGCACATCTCTTCACTATGAATGTCACAGATAACCTGGACAGACATATCATTACTCTCAGACAACCAGCTGTCTTCAGACAGGAAGTATTAAAAACTTCCATTACTATTTATAGTTCATATAGGCTGTTATTATGGCAAAAGACTTATATGTAAGAGTTTGACTGCAAAAGTTATTTGTGTGATTTTGGATAAGGATCAGATACAAACTGTTCACACTAATCATTTGTGTTGTTGTTTAATGTGTGACATGAGATTATTTTTTAGATGAAAGAAGTGGTTTTCAGTTCAGTATCTTTAGCAAAACCACGTTCAAAGCTCAGTAATGGTTTTGACTGAATAGAGGGAATGAGCATTGATTGGATAATGGAAGTAAAGTTCTAACTTCAAAGTTTTTTTTTGTTTTTTTTTATGATTGGGTAGGTGGAGATCCTGTATCCCCCAGACATTCCTGTGGGATATGTGACATTCAA
This sequence comes from Setipinna tenuifilis, assembly GCA_030347295.1. Classification (NCBI taxonomy): domain Eukaryota; kingdom Metazoa; phylum Chordata; class Actinopteri; order Clupeiformes; family Engraulidae; genus Setipinna; species Setipinna tenuifilis. The sequence continues at coordinate 31,493,498 of CM059265.1, forward strand.
CAATTTCACCTTTTTTCCTCGGGTAACCATTGAGAATCAGAGAAGACAATCACTGCTGAAGATAGCATGCACATCATGTGAAATGATTAAATGTTCTGGAGAAATCATATTCCAAGTAATCCATATTATATTTGCCGCAGAGCAGAGGCAGTGCTTAGCTTCAGTTAAGTCTCTTGGTGTCATTTTACATGGAATAAAAAAAAAAACGTATTTGCTGCTGCTTTATTATTATTTTTAATAAATAACAACTGCAAAGATTTCTTGTCAAAGTAATACATGTTTAAACAGTAAAAAGAATCCTACAAATATGCAGTCTTCTATTCCAACAGATCAGATCAGTGGATGGAATTGTCCTGGGGAGCATCTCTAAAACTGCAGGCAAACATGACTATGACCTGCAGTTTCCAGTAGATCTGGATGTCACAGTAAAGGCTGCCATACTAGGAGCATGCGTTTTAATAGTAAGTATCTGTGATTTGGATGAATTATGTCTCTGTCAACAACAAAAAATATTAAGCATAAGCACTTTTAGATATTACACATCAATCATAGCATAGATTTCTGTTTTGGATTTACTTACTGACACCTTTACTTTCCAGGATACATTTTTTGAAGACAATCAACAAACCATAGTAAGTATTGAAGGTATCTGACTGAAATTCTTAATCTATCTATCTATCATTGTTTAAGTTCCTTAAGAACAAAGTCAGGGGCACTATGAACCCCTGGTGTGAAGGAAAGGCCAGACTCTGACAAGATATTCATTCTTTTGCTCTTTTATCCATTTGTTTGCCTGTCTCAGAAACTCTCATTGCAAGCCCACTGATTAACATACAAACATTGATTGGCATTCCCTCTAGTGTAAGGCAGGAACCCAACACCAGTATGTCCCACTGTGACCAAACAGAGACTAACTCCAGTATCAGAGCAGCTGCCTATTTTAATTTGGGGTGGGCCCAAGACCCAAGGGCTTAACCAACCCGTTTGTTTAAGACTTTTAAAACTTGAATTATTTAGACTAATCAGATATATGGGCAAATCTTCTACATGATGGCCCTCTCTCTATCTCCCCTTGATGTGCAGCATTGAAATATAGTAAATACATGTCATATTATGTGTTCAAAATGTACTTGTTTTGTTTTTCTTTTTTTTTCAGATTTTCTGCATCCTAACATGTTTTTTGACGAGGTGACTCCTTCATTGAGGAAAGGGAGGAAGATCCTCCCTTAAATTTTTAAAGAAAGAACTTCCAGGAGAAATTCATAAAAATCACATATATTGAAACGTCTAAAACAGCTGGAATACTTTTATTTTATTGACGAATGCAGCTCTGCTGATTGAATGATTGATTGACAGGCGAAGATTTTTAACTGACCCACCCAAAGGGAGGACGTTCCTCCCTTACTCCCTCATTGACCTCAATTATAAATGCTACGAACACGGGCGATTCGCAGGCTCCTCTTTTAACATGGAGTCAATGGCAAAAAGGGAGGAACGTCCGCCCTTTGGGCGGGTCAGTTAAAAATCCTAAACAAACTATACGTATTGCCCTATGGTATGGTATTTCCCATGCTGACATGTCTTTAAAAGCCAAATAAATTTTATTTTGTGCTGTAACATACACCTCAGGTCCTTTTACAGAGCTTGGCATTACAAACAACACAACTCCCAACACACCTTCCTGGTCTTGTAATTCTTTGTCTTTTTGTATCCACCCATCTACTCCCATTTACCCGCTTATTTACCCACCTGACCACTTCACCCCCTGTCCTCCTCTATTTTTATGACCACCAGTCGCCACTGTTTTTTCTGATGGTGGATTGCTTCCTTGTCTGGCACAAAGTCATTATCTGGGGTCTCATATATTTTGAGATAGTTGTGCTGATGTACATGCTTATGTAATTGTAAATTAGACATGATGAGGGCCAATGAATGATTGTATCTGTATTACAGCATTGGGAGGATGAGAAATAAATAACCTGTAGTAATTAACCTTTTCAAACTCTGACTGCTTTTTCATCCACCGATTAAACTTTTTGACCTTAAGTGCTGTCCTAAACCAAATTATATTATATAACTTTAAGAATAGCTACATGTAGCCTTGATTCCGTAAAGGGCCATATGTTACCTAGTCCATTTTTTGGGAAATTAGCTAGTTTGCTTGCTTAACTACTTTCTGCACATTTACTTACTGCTGGAACTCTGTTGTGTAACTTGTAAACAGTGCTACATGCAATCTGTACATCAAAGCAGTAGCACTTTGCCAATAAGAGGATATGCAATAAGATCCACTTAGAAAATTCTTAGTGGAATTTTAAATTATTTTTATTATTATTTCTACATTGATGGCAGGTAATCAGTTACAAGTGGAAGCCAGTCCATCTACCACCATGTTAGGGGCAAGCAGATCAGGGAGAGAACATAAGTTCAGCCAGAAAGACTCAGAGAAAGGCATAAGGTATAAAGGGATTTAATATGAGATTTAACAATAGTTGACAAGTAGAGAATAGTCTTTGGCGGAGGTCCAGTCATCAGCCCGGGTCTAATGTTGAGGGGTCCGACGGATCCTGCCGCGGAGTGTAACTGGAACCGAGACACACCCCCCGGGCGCACGGGTAGACTGGACCAAACTGGTGGTGGTGGGGATGGAGGAGGGGACTTCAAAACGCCAGTACCTGAGCAGCGGAAAAGGTGAGTTAGGTATGTCATTTTAAAGCAGGTGGCGGCCGCTGATTGGCCGAAAGCGAAGTGCGCTTCCGTGATGTTGGAGTCTTCCTGGCAGAACTTACGCAGGCTTTCATGGAATGAGGGACTGAACAGTGTGATAACTACCCCATGCCTCTAACTGCCACTGTCCATAATAGTTACACACTGTTAGTTAGGCCTAGAAATTTTACAGTGTTTTGCCCAAATGTAAGCATTCCTTAGAGATGGATAAGTTGCCTTTTATACAGTCAGAAGGAACTGTCTGTGCACAAAGGTAAGCCTAATTATTGTGCCCAAACAAAGCAAAGCAAGTAGTGTAATATTGCCATACAAACCGACAAGTTCCACTTTTTGCTGACTGTACAAGTGTAAAGCCATACTTTATAGCAGATGCTTACACTTCGTTATTTATAAGGTCAAGGTCATGGTCTCCTCAGTGCTCCAACTGAATGACTTACTGAATGAGTTATTTTACTCACTTTGTGAGGTACTGCCTTAAGTGTACTGGGCAAAGAGCTGGGAGTAGGCTAAATGATATACTGCATGAGCATAGGCTACTACAGGCCCAGATCTGTTTTAATGGACACCTTCAGAAGTCTGTGTCCAGAGCAGGAACAGCTGAACATGGCATAAATATATCAAGCTCATCATCATCAAAAGTGGTCTGTGTTCTGCATGCCAAGAGAGGGCCAATCGGCAATGGCGAATTTTCTTTGGAGTGGTCATGGTCTCCTCACTGCTCCAACTGAGTGACTTACTGAAGGAGTTATTATACTCACTCTGTGTGCAACGACCCGAGAGTAAGCTAAATGATACACTGCATGGGTACAGGCTACTACAGACGCTGACTTGATTTCGTAGACACCAGTCTGTAGCCAGAGCAGGAACAACTTCCTCAAACTCAAATTGATGAACAGACCCTTATGAACAAAAAAAAATGCTTGATGTACACAAACACACACAAACACACACAGCCCAATTTTCCATCAGTGGCAGAATTCAAGTACACACAGACAGGTGTAGGCCATAGTTAGCCAAATGTTGGACTCCACTTGAGAATGTGTAATAAATTAAAGCAAATGCTGGGTTATAGTGTGTGGCCATGTTAGGGATAATGCAGTTCTGCCAAGATGGTCAAGACACTCCCAAGCAAACATGACATGTCAGACTTGCATAACACAGGATTAAGAGACCAGCAAAGTTGTTCCAACACCAAAGAACAAAGGGACGTTGCAAACAATTTGACATATTGTAAGCTCACAATGGAGGACAGAAGGGGGAATAAGGAGGATAGCTGCTCACCTACAGGATAACACTACAGACAGGGGTCAACACAGCAGGCAAAGAGTAACCAAGCACAGCAATCAACCATAGCAATCGCAAGCGAAAAAAACACTACGAATAAGTTCAAAAGGTCTGTGGTGAACAGATAAAGAAACCCACTACAAATGAATGCACTAGGCCTGTGGTCAACAGCTAACCCCATACTACAGCCAGGGGCCCACAAGTGACAAGCTTAAAATTCTATAATTAAATACAATTCAAATAATTAAGACAGAGGCATGAATTAGTTTTATTAAATTCCTATCATTTAACATGGATAAAATGCTACCACTACCAAGTACAAACCGGCACCTACAGTATGCTGGGCCTCTGGGTGGAGCAATTGGTGGCACACAGTGTCTCAGTACAGGTTGGCCATCCTGTCTGGGACAAAAGAAACACAACTAAATAAAACTGGCAACAACACATGCACAACCACACACACCAACAATCACAATTTGAGACTACGACTGACTACACCCATACCATAGACCTGCAGACTAAGAGGTCAATTAAACAGGCGCAACACACATCAAACACATCCAGACTCCATAGCACACAACACACAGATTTAAACAAAAGAAAAATCCTGTACGCCACCAACCTTACCCCCTGCACAAAAGGAGGCCAAAAAGGAGACCATGTTCAGCTTCCTGTTTATATATGGCGGCTATCTTTACAGGTCAGATACTAGCCAAATGTGACAGCTCCCCTATTGCACTGGCCCTGTAATTGCACCCACTCACCATAAACATAGCCAATTCTCTTACAGTTGTTTTAGTCAAGTTTCTTCATTAAAAAAAAGTCAGCTCGGCTAGATGATCTGGATGCTGGGCATCTGGTGAGTAGCCCTTGTTTGGAGATGGCTGACATAATAAAATGGCAGTGAGAAATATGTATTATAAGTGTGCATTCATAAAAGTTATTTTTCCAGTATGGTCTTTGCAGAGTTTGTATTTCATTCCTCAAAGACTGATGTAATATCAACAGGGCCTTTCAATATCCAAATCCAATACTATACCAAACGAATAGACTAATATAAGGTTAAAATACGGTTTTTATGGTTTCAGTGCCCCTTTAAAAAGAGTGAAAGAACACAAGGGTGACTTTCATTGTTTTTCTGACAATTAGTTTGAAAGACAAGCCTGTGTAACCATTTATCAAGCTGAAATAGGGTCAACCTCATTGCCAACCTATCAGCCACCACAGCCTGTGGAACAATAAGCCTCTCTCCTTCCACAACTGGGACAATTCTACCACTAACCCTTAACCAACTAGACTTTCATAGCAAAAATGTAGTACAGTTAGTGAAGATGGCTGTGTGGAGCATGGGAAAGCATGCACACTGTGTGCACACACTAAATATGGGCCAGTCAGAGTCCTAAAATGTGAACTGTGACAATATTTATTCATTTGTGTATTTGTTGGTTTGCTTGTTTGTTTGACACTATTGTAACAACAACTACAGATTATAATTAGGCTTACTCTTGTATATTAACATGTTCATTACTGGACAATGCTTTTATATAGACAAAAATGTAAATGAGCAGTCAATATAAACAGCAATAAAATAGCATGATGTGTAAGGAAACAGCTCAGTCATGGAGACCCAGGGTCGAATCTGGCCCACTGTCATGTCCCAACCCTACCCCATCTCTCTCTCTATCCATCTCCATATCTTCACTGTCCTGTCCAAATAAAGGCACAAAAAGGCAAAGTAACTTCACCCTAATTTGGCTGTTATGAAAGCATGTAGGTCTATTTAAATAAACTGCAAGTGTGAGCATGATGCATGGACATATAAGCAGAGTGGGCCAAATGTGGATGGCCTTAACCGGTGGTACAGGTACATCAGGGCTCAAGCACAGTAAGGCAAAACCTGCAGTATGAAAATATGAAGTATGAAGTATGAAAATATACAGTAACTCACTGGTGGCTATGTGGGACTCATCAAAGACCTGCTTCCAGAACCACCATTATCAAGACACAAATAAACCATTACATCTCACTGATATCTGCAATATTAAAGCATTTGACACATATTAAGTATGGCTCACCACCACAGGACAGTTAGTAAAGGTGTTTAAAATCTTAGTATGAATTACTGATGTGAAATAGAAGTAAAGTTCCAGTCTATTTGTGTTCCGTTTGAAATATGGGCCTCAACACAAAACACATTTAGGTCAAAGGATGTGGTTTGTGAGGTAGATGCCAATGGTATAAAGGGCAATGAGTGGCTGTGCTTTACAGAGATACACAGCTGTTTAGTTTTAGTGCTCCTGCTGCAATTGAGACAATGGCAGAGGATCCCAAAATCATGGAAAGCACATGGCTATCTGAGTGGCCAGTTGACGTGGTTAAATCCTCTGACCAGGTGACTGCAGAATTTCAAGCAATTTCATTTCTATCTAACTAGCACAGAACCGTGGAGATGTCTGCTTCATTTCTATTGCTTGAATGACTGTAATATGGCAGCAATCTTAGATTTTCCTTTTCAGGATTGATATACTCAATACAAAACATAGTCATTACCGTCTGTTTACCTTACTAATTTGTCTTTATTTTACATTTTCAATACTAGTTGACTTTTGTATTAAGAGTTTGTACAATGTGGATGTTTTTCACAGATGGACCCACTTCACGATGGCAGTCGAGATATTGCTGGTGGATCAGAAATAGCTGGAGTGGGTATGTTTTACTGAGAAATTACCTGTAACAAGTATGGAGAGATACTGTTAGGACTCATGCCACCTGCTAACTTAGAGTGAGTGATACACTTTCCAAAAGAAGGACCCAAAGACTTTGCATTGTGGACAATTTGACACCACAAGACTTTAGATTGTGCTGTTCACCATACTGGTTTATGCTAGCCTACTATACCTGGTTTATTAAGTTTAACCAAGAGATGCATTGCCATTCATTCAGTATCAGTAATTTTTTTCTTTCACCTCTTGATACTTCATCTGTTATTTTATGCATATAAGTCCACGCTTGAAAAATCTGACACATATACAATTTTACTTAGGCCTACCTAGGAATACTGATTACTTTGAAGTTATCATTGGTGTTTTTGGCTATCAAAACTAAACCAAGGAAAAGCCGTGACTTTGTGGAGTTTGTTTTCATGTGTAATTTAGTTGTACAGGACCAGGTTCGCTCACAGTCCCTTGACACTGAAGGCACTGTGTTGATGGATGCCTTTGAAAGAGCCTCCCACTGTCCACCAGTACTGCAGTCCTTTGAACAGGTAGGCCTATGTTCGTTTGGTTTAGGACAGGTGAATGCATACAACTAACAAATATTACTTTTTTACTGTTTTTACAGCTAACTCATCTGCAGTCCTTTGAACAGGTAGGCCTATGTTCGTTTGATTTAGGACAGGTAAATGCATACAACTAACAAATAATACTTTTTTACTGTTTTCACAGCTAACTCATCTGTTGGTTCAAAATAGAACACCACCTCCAGATTGTTTTCAAAGTAAGAATGTTATATAATTACAATAATATTGTAATATAAGAATTTCCCAAATATTTTAATTAGCCCACAAGCGTTTTGGTAAGTTAGGTCTTGTGCTGGTATTTACATAACTTCATGCTGGAGATTGCTTCATTGCTCATTTACTTATACTGCTGCAACTCTTTTATGTAATTTCTAAACATTTCTGCTGCATATGATCTGAACATCCAAGCAGCAGTGCTTTGCCAATAAGAGAATATGCAGGACGACCCACTTCTTTGTGAAATTTTACATTAATTTTTCTACATGTTAAATATTCAAGTCAAAATATTTAAATAAGGTATCTTCTGAGTTCTTTAAAAGATGTCCATTTTGTCAGTTTTAGGAGTTAAAAGCTAACTGTATGACCTATTCCCAGGGCCGCCCCTAAGGTTTTGGAGGCCCTAAGCATAACTGTTCAGGGAGGCCCCCCCACCACCTCACCATACACACGCGCACATGCCAGACACACACACACACACAAAATTGTACTGAAACCGTTATTTATTCAAATTCACATTTTAAAACTGAACATTTACAATATTATAATAAATAAGGCTAATAACAGTAAAAGTAAAGAAGAGCAGCACCATTAATAATGTATAAATAATAAATACGTGTTAGAACATTCTTAAGAGCAACAATGATGGGAAAACGATATGAAATGCAATTTATAAAAGTATGTTATATAACATTAGGGAAACATAGAAGCATGCTGTAAAACTACACATTAAGCACAGTTTTGCTGGTTTGCAGGTTTACTTGCCACTTTGACCCATTTTAATGTGTGTGTTTGGCTAGTAAAGATCTACTTGCCATTTTGGCTGTCTGGTGAGGGAAAAGTTAATTTAATGCCTGGCTGTCTGATCATCACGCAGAATATATTTGGACTGAAGTAGTGAACTGACGCACAAGGACTTTGTTGACTAATTAGGCACTCAAAAACTACAAACTACACTGTCAACTATTTCCAAGCATGCCACATGCATTGTACAATATTCGTTTTTATAATTTAGAGTTTACGACTACATCAAATCAGAAAAGCCAACACGCAACCTAGCCTGGAAATGCATTGCCTAATAGGAGGCATCAGCCACTAAAGTAGTGTACACTGACGGATAACAAGGACTTTTGGTGACTTATAAGACAGTCAAAATCTAAAAACTATAGGCTACTGTCAGCTTTCAGCTATTTGCAAATGTGCCACGTGCACTGTAAAATCTAATTAGTTTCTATAAGTTAGTGTTTACCTCAATTCAGCAAAGCCAACGCAACCTAGCCTGAAGTAAGCATTGGTTATTAAACAAGCATTAATGCTGAACAATTTAAATCTTTAACAAGCAGTTACAAGCGAGGGATGAACGGGAATCATCCTTTTGTTTCCTTTGCTTCCTTTTTCCAGCTCCAGACTCAAACTGCCGTTTCATTCTTGGATTTTTGGCTACTTGAACTTGGGGTCCGATGTAGCAAATTTGGGGGCTAGCAGTAGCCAGCTGCAGCGAACACTGACAGAAAGACGCAAACTGGGCTGTACCATTTCAGGGAGGAGGGGGTGGGGGTGGCTTTGTATTAGGCACAAACGAGAGCGTGAAACTCGGGAAACTCCGCTCCGCGCACGCTTTACTTCTCCCTCTTGGACGTGTCTAAGGTGCTGAAAGCACTTTGCCAAACCCCGAATGATGACTGTCTGAGGCCCTACGCACGCTGCGTACTCTGCGTATGTGAAGGGGCGGCCCTGCCTATTGCCATTGGTTTATGCTAAGCTAGGCCAACGGAAGCAGGTGTTAGACTCAGTTAATGCATGCACCTGCCGGCAGAGGAACTTCTCTGTAGAGGCGGGCCATTTCGTAGCGCACCCTGTTGCAAATAACCGTAGGCATTCCATATTCAAAACAATAAAATCGGTAAAAATAGTAAGCGGTGTCGAACAAGTCTGCTTTTTTGCCCACGGGCAAGGCTCGCGACGGCCATTAGATGTCGCCCGGTCCAAAGCAACGGGAAGCTGCCGTTTTTTCCCCATGGCGCAGGCAGGACAGACTAGAAGAACCGTCAGCCTCTTTTGCGCAGGGAGGACAACAATGTTCTCTCATCTAAATCTAGGTAGATGGCAAACAAACTAACTTCCCCAAATAGTAGTATTCTTCCAGTTACACAAGGAGGACAACTCTGTTATATAAAGACTATTGTTTTCTTTCCACACTGACAACATGGAATTGATCTTCCCGCCAGGATGTTTTGGTATCAAAAAGAAAAATAGATACATAGTGAAGGGTAGTTCTGGACAAGAGCTGTTCCATGTGCAAGAAGAAGAGGACAGCTGCTGTGGCCCGTCACGTTCCTTCACTATGCATGTCACAGATACCCTGGGCCGCCGAATCATCACTCTCAGAAAAACAGATTGCTGTACTTCCCTAGGAGCTGAAGTATTAAAATTTTGCATTAATATTTACAGTGTAGTACATATAGGCTGCAATTATGGCAAAAAGTTGTTTTTATATGTAAGAGGTTGTCTGCAAAGTTATTTGTGTGCACACACAAAATATAGACACAAACTGTCATTTGTGTTGTTGTTTAATATGTCCTATTAAGATAATTTTTCATAAAGAAGCACAATGGTTTTCAGTTTATTATCTGTAGCAAACCCATGTGCAAAGGTCAGTAATAGTTTTGATTGGATTGATTGAATAGATAGGGGAGTGAGCCTTTATGTAAAAATGGTAACGTTTTAAGGTTTTTTTTTTGTTTTGTTTTTTTTTTTTTTTTTGGATGATTGGGTAGCTGGCGATCCTGTATCCCCCAGACATTCCTGTAGGATATGTGACTTGCAATGGGTTCACCATTTGTCCTCGGGTCACCATCAAGAATGAGGGAAGACAACCAGTGCTGAAGATGGCAGGCACGGCTTGTCTACCATTGCACTGTTGTGGAGGAATTAATTTCCAGGTAATCCATATTACATTTGCCACATAGCAGAGGTAGTGCTTAGCTTTAGTTAAGTCTCTTGGGATCATTTTACATGGAATAAAAGAACTTATTTGCTGCTGCTTTATTATTATTATTTACCAAATAACAACTGCAAAGATATCTTGTGAAAGTGATACATGTTTAAACAGTAAAAAGAATCCTACAAATCTGCAGTCTTCTATTCCAACAGATCAGATCAGTGGATGGAAGTGTCCTGGGGAACATCTCTAAAACTGCAGGCAAAAAAGACTATGAGCTGCAGTTTCCAGTAGATCTGGATGTCACAGTAAAGGCTGCCATACTAGGAGCATGTGTTTTAACAGTAAGTATGATTTGGATGAATTATTATAGGGCACCAGGTGTAACGCACCTTATTTCGTGGACAAATGCCTTTTGTGGCCGAAAGGTAGCTGCAGACTCACGAAATCCATTTAGTGGATGAAAGCATATCTGCAACATTCAAAATCCATTTTGCCAATCACGAAATGTATTTTGTAAACAAAAGGCATCTGCAAACAAAATGCACGTTGTGGACGAAAGACATCTGGTCTGGTCATGCAAATTGTAGACAGGCGAGTAAACAGATTTCTTGGGCAAATGGCACAGACCAAGGCCTTTTGAGGACCGAATGGACTTTATGATTTTAACTAGGTACTACAAAATGCATGTCATTAGTCTGAAGATGCCTTTCGTCCACGAAATGCATATCGCAAGTCTGTAGACTTTATTTCGTTTACAAAATTACTTTTGTCAAAAATAAATTAATTTCGTCCTCGAAAGTGAGAAGTGAATCCAGCCTTATGTCCATGAAAGGAAAAGTCAGCAGTAAATTTTGTGCACAGAATGACTAACCTGTTTTGTATTTTGTTCACAAAACAACATGCTGTTTTTATCATTTCGTGGATACTGCCAACTGATTTGCGCATTTCATGAACAAAAGGTATTGTGGTATTTTGTGACCATTTTGTCAATTTTGTGGCATGAAAGGCATTTCATCAACGAAATAAGGTGAGTTATAGTTGCTGCCCTATAACTTGTCTTTCTCTCAAGAATAATACAAATCCAGAACATACACTTTCAGATATTACACATCAATCACAGCATAGATTTATGTTTTGGATTTACTTACTGACACCTTTACTTTCCAGGATATCATATTTTTTGAACCATATCAAAAACGCATGGTAAGTATTGAAGGTACCTGACTGAAATTCTTAATAATCATTGTGTCTATCTATCTATCTATCTATCTATCTATCTATCTACATTTACTCATCTATCCATCTATCCATCCATCCATGCATGCATTTATAGATCTTGATAATCTTAAGTTCCTTAACAACAAAGGCATGGGCACTGTAAACCACTGGTGTGACAGAAATGACAGACTCTGTTTTGCTGTCTTAGAGAAGATGTTCACTCTTTCCCTCTATTATCCATTTGATTGGCTGTGTCTCAGAAACTGTCATTGTAAGCCCACTGATTAACATACAAACATTGATTGGCATTTCCTCTAATGTAGCCTATTGGGTGGGAACCAATTACCAGTATGCTCCAACTGTGACCAAACAGTGGCTGACTCCAGTATCAGGGCAGCTGCCTATTGCATATACATTTGGCGTGGGTCTAAAGGCCCACCCACCCCCTTTGTTTAGGATTATTAAAACTTTAATTATTTAGACTAGTGAAAGATACAGTTCAATCTTCTCTTTGCAGCCTGTCTCTCTTTCTTCATGCACATCATTAAAAGAATACAGCCTGTGTCTTGACAGACCACCATTTTGACTTATCCATTTTTGTAGTATAAAAATTATCATGAGTATAAAAAATGTGTTTTTTTTGTTCTACTGGAAGTTTGTAATCTGAAGTACATGTCATATTATTTGTTTAAAACAGATTTATGGATTGCTCACGTGTTTGGCACCATCTGTTTTTGCATGTCCTGGTATGCGACTCTAATTTTGTATTGAAACATTGGGAGGATAAGAAATAAAATAACCCATTTCCAGTATACTTTGCAATATGGGTTGGGGTTATTTTAAGCCGAATGTTTGTTCACTGTAAAAAAATCTCCATAAAATGAACACTGAAATGCTGTAAAATCAACACAACATTAAAAAACTGTAAATGGAATTTCAGCCAAACATCATTTACTTTACATCGCAATTTAATGAAATGTTAAAGTAAATATAAGTGTAAATTTAAAAAACATGTTTTTGCACATAATTTCTTTGTAGAAAAGACTGATTTTATTTTGACACAGAAGTACTGTACTACAAAATCAATGTTATGCATATTAAATAGCAATAAAATGATGTTATAATTACAATGTAAATCTGTAGACTTTGACCTGTTTTTTTGCAAAAACATTTGAAAAACATTTTGAAAAGTTTCCAAAATGCCAAAAGGAAGACGTCACCACAAGGTACTTTCCAGTACTGAAGACGGGAAAAATTTGGGAAATGTTGGCACTGACAGCTAAGTGGGCAGAATTTTAAACTGTAGTTTATAATTTAAAGTTCATGAAGGCAAACGATTATATAAGATATATAACGATATATACGATTATATATTTTATATGAGAGTTTGACTGCAAATGTTCTTTGTGTGCACACACAGAATAGACCGTTTTTGGATAAGGATCAGATACAGATTATATATGTCATATTGAGGTTATTTTTATAATCAAGCAAACAGCAGTTTTAGCCTTGGTTCTTTGAATGACAGAATGCTATTTAATACATCGGCAATTAAGACTTTTCTTTGGAGTGGTCATGGTCTCCTCAGTGCTCCAACTGAATGACTTACTGAATGAGTTATTATACTCACTCTGAGTGCAAAGAGCTGAGAGTAGGCTAAATGACACACTGCATGGGTACAGGCTACTACAGGCCCAGATCTGTTTTAATGGACACCTTCAGAAGTCTGTGTCCAGAGCAGGAACAGCTGAACATTGCATAAATATATCAAGCTCATCATCATCATCATCATCAAAAGTGGTCTGTGTTCTGCATGCCAAGAGAGAGCCAATCAGCAATGACATCGGTAATGGCACATTTTCTTTGGAGAGGTCATGGTCTCTTTGGAGTGGTCATGGTCTCCAACTGAATGACTTAATGTTATTATACTCACTCTGTGTGCAAAGAGCCGAGAGTAAGCTAGATGATACACTGCATGAGCACAGGCTACTACAGACGCTGACTTGATTTCATAGACACCAGTCTGTGGCCAGAGCAGGAACAACTTCCTCAAACTCAAATTGATGAACAGACTCTTATGAACAAAAACAAATGCTTGATGTTGTACACAAACACACACAAACACACACTGCCCAATTTCCCATCAGTGGCAGAATTCAAGTACACACAGACAGGTGTAGGCCATAGTTAGCCAAATGTTGGACTCCACTTGAGAATGTGTAAAAGAATAAAGCAAATGCTGGGTTTATAGTGTGTGGCTATGTTATGGATAATGCAGTTCTGCCAAGATGGTCAAGACACTCCCAAGCAAACATGACATGTCTGACTGTTGTTTTTGGTCAAGTTTTAATAAAAAAAAGTCAGCCTGGCTAGATGATCTGGATGCTGGGCATCTGGTGAGTAGCCCTTGTTTGGAGATGGCTGACATAATAAAATGGCAGTAAGAAGTATGTATTATAAGTGTGCATGCATAAAAGTTATTTTTCCAGTATGGTCTTTGCAGAGTTTGTATTTCATTCCTCAAAGACTGATGTAATATCAACAGGGCCTTTCAATATCCAAATCCAATACTATACCAAACTAATAGACTAATATAAGGTTAAAATAAGGTTTTTATGGTTTCAGTGCCCCTTTAAAAAGAGTGAAAGAACACAAGAGTGACTTTCATTGTTTTTCTGACAATTAGTTTGAAAGACAAGGCTGTGTAACCATTTATCAAGCTGAAATAGGGGCAACCTCATTGCCAACCTATCAGCCACCACAGCCTGTGGAGCAATAAGCCTCTCTCCTTCCACAACTGGGGCAATTCTACCACTAACCCTTAACCAAGTAGACTTTCAGAGCAAAAATGTAGTACAGTTAGTGAAGATGGCAGTGTGGAGCATGGGAAAGCATGCACACTGTGTGCACACTCTAAATATGGGCCAGTCAGACTCCTAAAATGTGAACTGTGACAATATTTATCCATTTGTGTATTTGTTGGTTTGCTTGTTTGTTTGAGACTATTGTAACATCAACTACAGATTATAATTAGGCTTACTCTTGTATATTAACATGTTCATTACTGGACAATGTTTTTTTATAGACAATATAATAGCATTATGTGTAAGGAAACAGCTCTGTCATGGAGACCCAGGGTCGAATCTGGCCCACTGTCATGTCCCAACCCTACCCCATCTCTCTCTCCATCCATCTCCTGTCATATCTTCACTGTCCTGTCCAAATAAAGGCACAAAAAGGCAAACTAACTTCACCCTAATTTGGCTGTTATGAAAGCATGTAGGTCTGTTTAAATAAACTGCAAGTGTGAGCATGATGTGTGGACATATAAGCAGAGTGGGCCAAATGTGGATGGCCTTAACCGGTGGTACAGGTACATCAGGGCTCAAGCACAGTAAGGCAAAACCTGCATGACTATGAAAATATACAGTAACTCACTGGTGGCTATGTGGGACTCATCAAAGACCTGCTTCCAGAACCACCATATCAAGACACAAATAAACCCTTACATCTCACTGATATCTGCCATATTAAAACATTTGACACATATTTAGTATAGATCACCACCACGGGACAGTTAGTGAAGGTGTTTAAAATCTTAATATGAATTACTGATGTGAAATAGAAGTCAGGTTCCAGTCTAGCAAGCGTGTGTTTGTGTTCCATTTGAAATATGGGCCTCAACACAAAACACATTTAGGTCAAAATATGTGGTTTCTGAGGTAGATGCCAATGGTATAAAGGGCAATGAGTGGCTGTGCTTTACAGAGATACACAGCAGTTTAGTGTTAGTGTTTCTGCTGCGACTGAGACAATTGCAGAGGATCCCAAAATCATGGAAAGCACATGGCCATCTGAGTGGCCAGATGACCTGGTTGAATCCTCTGACCAGGTGACTGCAGAATTTCATGCAATTTCATTTCTATCTAACTAGCACAGAACCGTGGAGATGTCTGCTTCATTTCTATTGTTTGAATGACTGTAATATGGCAGCAATCTTAGATTTTCCTCTTCAAGACTGATATACTAGATTCAAACATAGTCATTATTGTTTGCTTACCTACTAATTTGTCTTCATTATTTTCAACACTAGTTGACTTTTGTATTAAGAGTTTGTACAATGTGGATGTTTTTCACAGATGGAACCACTTCTCGATGGCAGTCGAGATATTGCTGGTAGGTCAGAAATAGCTGGAGTGGGTATGTTTTACTGAGAAATTACCTGTAACAAGTGTTGGGAGATACTGTTAGGACTCATGCCTCCTGCTAACTCAGAGTGAGTGATACACTTTCCAACAGAAGGACCCAAAGACTTTGCATTGTGGACAATTTGACACCACAAGACTTTAGGGTGTGCTAGTTGAGTATACTGGTTTATCCTAGCTTACTATACCTGATTTATTAAGCTCAACCAAGAGATGCATTGCCATTCATTCAGTAACATTTGGCTATGCACACTGACAAAAACATCACCATCACCAATTAGGCAAGCCACAAAGAGGCTTTTTATGTTTAAACCTTCCAGTTTGCTCATAGATTGTGATTTAATGCCTGTTTTTTGGTTTTCCTTGTTTTTATGCATGTAAGTCCACACTCGTAAAATCTGACAGACATACAATTTTACTCACCTAACAATAGTGATCACTTTCAGGTTATCACTGGTGTTTTTGGCTATCAAAACTACACCAAGGAAAAGCAATCTTTAATATAGTGACTTTGTGGAGTTTGTTTTCATGTGTAATTTAGTTGTACAGGACCAGGTTCGCTCACAGTCCCTTGACACTGAAGGCACTGTGTTGATGGATGCCTTTGAAAGAGCCTCCCACTGTCCACCAGTGTTGCAGTCCTTTGAACAGGTGGGCCTATGCTCGTTTGATTTAGGACAGGTACATGCATACAACTAACAAATAATACTTTTTTACTGTTTTCACAGCTAACTCATCTGTTGATTCAAAATAACACACCATCTCCAGATTGTGTGCAAGGTAGGGGACACAGTTGTAGGCTATAATTACAATAGCTATACAATATAATATCATGTTCCAAATATATGAATTAGCCGACATCCTTTTTGGAAAATTAATTAATTTCCTAGTATAGTTTCTTAACTACATTATCATGCTGGGAATGCATTGCTTTATTGCTTTTACTTATACTGCCACAACTCTTTTGTGTAATTTCTAAACATTTCTGCTGCATGCGATCTGTACATCCAAGCAGTAGTGTTTTTCCAATAAGAGAATATGTAGGAAGACCCATTTCTTTGTGAAATTTCACACTATTATTCCTACATGTTATAAATATCCAAGTAAAAATAAGGTCTTTTTGGAGTTCTTCAAAGGATGTCTGTTTTCACAGTTTTGGGAGCTATAAGCTAACTGTATAATCTATTGCCAATGATTTATGCTAAGCTAGGCCAATGGAGGCAGGTGTTAGACTCAGTTAATGCATGCACAGGGAAGACAACAATGTTCTCTCATCTAAATCTGCTAGATGGCAAACAAACTAACTTCCCAAGATAGTCGCATCCTCCCAGTTACACAAGGAGGACAACTCTCTTATATGAAGACTACTGTACTTGTCACACTAACAACATGGATTTGATCTTCCCCCCAGACTGTTTTGGTATCCCAAGGATGAATAGATACACAGTGAGGGATCGTACTTCTGGACAAGAGCTGTTTCATGTGCAAGAAGAAGGGCACTGCTGCCATAAGTGGTGGTCTGGTCGGGGACGTTCCTTCACTATGCATGTCACAGATAACCTGGGCGGACAAATCATCACTCTGAGAAAACCAGTCTCTTACTGCAAAAGACCTGAAGTATTACAAATTTGCATTAGGCTACTATTCATAGTTCATATAGGCTATTATTATGCCAAAAGACTTATATGTAAGAGCTTGACTGCAAAAGTTATTTGTGTGATTTTGGATAAGGATCAGATACAAACTGTTCAGACTAATCATTTGTGTTGTTGTTTAATGTGTGACATGAATGACATTGGCCGGGTTTCCCAGATGCAGTTAAGAAGTTCTTAGCGCTAAGAACGTTCTTAAACCCTTCTTAGACCCTCCTGTAAGAAGCAACCGCATTTCCCAAATTGCTTCTTAGCCTAAGAAGACCTGCCGTTAAGAAGGATCTCTAAGAAGAGTCTGGAGCCTTCTTACACCCTTCTTAGCGAGAGAACAGTGGAAACAACGCCACCTTAGGCCGATAATGCAACATGACACTAAGCAAGGAGATAGTCATGCAATGTGTCGGATAGTCCAATTGTGTTTTCCCCCTTTTTTCCTGTAGGCTATTTCGCGCACCCCTTCTACCAATGAGTTAAATATTTGTGGGGAAATGTGTCATCTATATGGTATCATGTGTTTGAAATGTTGTACCGCAGTCCCCTCCGTAATATGTCCGCTATAATTTTTTTAATAAATATTTAATATTTATTTGAGGCATGTTCTATAGCATTTAGGTTACTCCTCCTTGGCCGCTTGTTGAACGCTAAAGCAACTCGAGCGGCAGTGCATATCTGAAATGAAGTTGAATAAGGTGTAATCTCAGGACACATTGCCTCTACAACCAGGGACAAGTGACACCACACAACTGGTACACGAAAGTAAACTCAGCAGTCAATGCTTTGTGACAGAAAGATTGCGGAGAAACATACTGCAACTTCAGGTGGCAGCATTTTACTATGCCGACGGTGCGCTCCAATCGGCCACTCTGAGATCGATTGCTCATTGTGCTCCAGTTAAGAAGACAGCTAAGAAGCATCTAAGACGCACGTTAAGAAGGGCGTTAAGAAGGCATCTGGGAAACATTCTTATCTTAACGTTTCGTCTTAGCCGACCTCTTCTTAACAGTCTTCTTAACTCCTTAAGAAGATTCTTAACTGGGAAACCTGGCCATTATTTTTTAGACAGAAGGAGTGGTTTTCAGTTCAGTATCTTTAGGAAAACCACGTTCAAAGCTCAGTAATGGTTTTGACTGAATATAGGGAATGAGCATTGATTGGATAATGGGTCTAAAGTCTAACTTCTAAGTTTTTTTTTTATGATTGGGTAGGTGGCGATCCTGTATCCCCCAGGCATTCCTGTGGGATATGTGACACCCGACCGTTGTACCTGTTGTCCTCGGGTAACCATTAAGAATGAAAGAAGACAATCAGTGCTGAAGATATCAGCCACAGCATGTGAAATGATGAAAATTTGTGGAGAAATCATATTCCAGGTAATCCATATTATATTTGCCACATAGCAGAGGCAGTGCTTAGCTTCAGTTAAGTCTCTTGGGATCATTTTATATGGAATAAAAGAACTCATTTGCTGCTTATTATTATTATTTTACCAAATAACAACTGCAAAGATATCTTGTGAAAGTGATGCATGTTTAAACAGTAAAAAGAGTCCTACAAATCTGCAGTCTTCTATTCCAACAGATCAGATCAGTGGATGGAAGTGTCCTGGGGAGCATCTCTAAACCTGCATGGAAGACACAAGACTATGAGCTGCAGTTTCCAGTAGATCTGGATGTCACAGTAAAGGCTGCCATACTAGGAGCATGTGTTTTAATAGTAAATATCTTTGATTTGGATGAATTATGTCTCTGTCAACAACAAAAAATATAAGGCATAAGCACTTTCAGATCTTACACATCAATTATAGCATAGATTTCTGTTTTGGATTTACTTACTGACACCTTTACTTTCCAGGATATCACATGTTTCGAACGCACAGAAAAACCCCTGGTAAGTATTGAGGGTATCTGACTGAAATCCTTAATATTCCTTCCTTCCATTCTATCTATCTATCTATCTATCTATCTATCTATCTATCTATCTATCTATCTATCTATCTATCATGATTTAAGGTACTTAAGAACAAAGTCAAGGGCACTATGAACCCCTGGTGTGAGGGTAAGGCCAGACTCTGACAAGATATTCATCCTTTCGCTCTTTTATCCATTTGTTTGCCTATCTCAGAAACTCTCATTGCAAGCCCACTGATTAACATACAAACATTGGTTGCCATTTCCTCTAGTGTAAGGCAGGAACCCAACACCAGTATGTCCCACTGTGACCAAACAGAGACTAACTCCAGTATCAGAGCAGCTGCCTATTTTAATTTGGGGTGGGCCCAAGACCCAAGTGCTTAACCAACCCGTTTGTTTAAGACTTTTAAAACTTGAATTATTTAGACTAATCAGATATATGGGCAAATCTTCTACATGACGGCCCTCTCTCTATCTCCCCTTGATGTGCACCATTGAAATATAGTAAGTACATGCCATATTATGTGTTCAAAATTTACTTGTTTTGTTGTGTTTTTTTTTCCAGATTCTCGACTTCCTAGAATGTGGATTTCTTACTTATCTGGCACAAAGTCATTATCTGGATTCTCATATATTTTGAGATAATTGTGCTGATGTACATGCTTATGTAATTGTCAATTAGACATGATGAGGGCCAATGATTGTCTCTGTATCTGTATTAGAGCATTGGGAGGATGAGAAATAAATAACCTGTAGTAATTACCCTTTTCAAACTCTCACTGCTTTTTCATCCACCGATTAAACTTTTTGACCTTATAAGTGCTGTCCTAAGCCAAATTATATTACAGTTTTTCTCCATCGGTTTGGCTCATTTTTTTAAATTGAGATGACATTCTCAAAACAACATGGACAAATCCCCAAACCAACTTGCAGTTTGTCACAACAGAATGGCATTTCTCATTGCTTTCATCAAATTTCAAATGCTTTGTACATGTCTCAAGTGTCTAGTGCATCTTTGCAAATGGTTATGTACACCTACAGTTAACACAATCAGCCCACATTTAGCACATTTTCCAAATGAATCGATCTTGCCGATCTATTCCAATTAGTTGGTTCTCAGTGTAATGGTCATTCTCTTCAAAACATGTCAGCGCAACTTCATTGTATAAGTCATCATATGCAGAATAGTCTGCTCAATTGTCAAAATTAGTTAAGGATATAATACAATATAGTACACATTTTTTGGAACATGTCATAAATTCATGACAGTCAGGTGAATAAATGACAGGTGAAATCAGGTCTTGACTAACGAAGGACGAGTTTCCCACATCACAGATGTCACTGATGATTTTGCCTAAGAACTGTAACAGAACACTCTCATCAGTATTTCTCCCTTCTCTTTGTGTCAAATACTACCTGCAGTACCTCTGCTTAGGTCTGTACTCCAGGTTTGGAACCACTGCAGAGGGTTATATTGACTTTGTGAAGGACATACTGATGCTGTGTATGACCCATCTATATGAAGAGTTGGTTTTATTTTTATTTTTTGTAGAGAATAATGGCATTGGATGGAAATGAAACACCTCACATTCTCTTATTTGTTGATGAGGCTGGTTTCAACCTGGCCAAGGGCCGCAGGCGCGGCCGAAACATCCTTGGCCCACGGGTCACAGTGGGCGTCCCGGCTCAGTGAGAGGGAAATATTACAATGTGTGCGGCCACATCTGAAAATGGTGTGGCCACACACATGGCAAGCTTGGGCCCGTACAGCACCCAGAAGCTCCTCCTTTTCCTGGACTGTCTTTATATGGATTTAGTCCCCGAAAATGAGTGTCACGGTGTTCCGTTGGGGTTTTTCTGGCAGTGCTGTTTTTTCCTTTGTTTCCTCCTGATCACATTATTAGTTTCAATTAGTCTCTCTACACCCTGCACTGCCACAATAATCTCCCTCACCTATGAATCTTTGTTCCTTGTTCCTTGTTAAATTTGCCCCACCTGTTTGCCTTGTCTCCTTGTTCCATCTTGATTTGACTCACCTGTCTGCCCTGTCTCCTTGTTCCCTGATTATTAGCTGCACCTGCACAACCTCGTTTAGCCTTGTTTTCTCTCGTTAAGTTTCCACTATTTAAACCCTGGTTTTCCACTCCCTCCTGGTCGGTTTGTTTGCTACCCACGCTATGTTCACTAGCACTCTGACTCCCGACTCTGTCTTGTTCTTGTCTGTCTTGTTTTCGGTTTTACCTGTTTGTTTATTCTGTCTGTGCCAGAATCTTGTCGTGTTTTGTTCCCCGTCTCTTGTCCTGCCTGTGCCTCGTCTCTTGTCCTGTTTTTGTCAGTTCTGCCTCCTGTGTGTTCTGTGTCTGCTCGGACTGATTCCCGTCTTCAACGTTTACCTCGTCCCTGACTACGCTCCGGTCTCCAGCCCACAGCCACCGATCCGGCTCACCAGTGACAAGTCATCTGCTGGCGGCTCAGGTGGTAGAGCTGCTGTCTCCCACCCCCAGAGTTGCGGGTTCGTTCCCTGCTCAGCCCAGCGACACAGAGTCCTGCCTGCCCAGTTTTTGTGCTGTCTCTGTTCCGTGTCCCTGTCTGCCCTGTCCCTGACCCGGCGGCCGACGGCGGCTGCTTCTGACCCTGTCCCTGCGGCTGACGGCGGCTGCTTCTGACCCTGTCCTGTAACCCTGACTCTGCCCAGTCCTTGTTCCCCTCCGTCTATGTCTGTTGTCTGTTATCTTATGTACCTGTCAATAAAGGCCTCTGGGGCTACGCTAACGCAATTGGGTCCTCTCCTGTTCTGTCTTGTTTCCCTGGTTCCAGTTCCTACGTGACAATGAGAGGGGTCTCGAAGGGCGCCACCTACCACAGTTTGTCATTGTGTGAGGCAATGTGAACTTCCACCGTGCCATGGTCCACCACTCATCCAAGGATGCATAATGTGTTACTACCACCATATTTTCAGTTCCTTAATCCCATTGTTTTTCTCCGCTTGCAGGTGGAGAGTTTACGAACACCATGCTCAGTGACGGTTCTACCGTGTTTTACTCCCCGGCTAAGACCACTGCTAACCCACCTCTATTTCTGTGCACAGCACCTTCTCAGCAAGCAATTGCTCCTGCAGTTCACTTGGGGGGCGCCAATGTGCCGATTACAGTGACATGATACAATTTTGATTTTGATTTTTTTTTTACAGAATACTGTATACATTTTGTTTTTAGGTTCTCTAATGCGTGAAATTTACTTCATGTGTGAATAAAAATGGTTACAATTTCCTTGGCAGAATGAGTGCAGTGTGTGTGGTGTAGCTGTGGTGTAGCCATGATGTGCTTTGGCAGTGCTTACACAATGCCAAAGGGACAATGCATTTTGGGGGCACTGACTATTTATTTGAGAAGGAAATTTAGTTTTGACACATGGGTAAACTGTTTTGGGAGAGATATGAGCATTTGCAGGTGATCTGTGTAGTTGTGTTGAACCATCCAGTTAGTTTTGACAAAAGTACTGAATGAGTGAAAATGAGCCAAAGCAATTGAGAAGGATCTGTGTAATTTTTATGGTGTTGACTATTTAAATGGGAAATGGATTTTATTTTGAAGAATGAATGAACAGTTTTTGGAGACATATGACATTTTGCTGGTTATCTGAAGTGTTGCGCAGAACTGTAAGAATGTTTGGCGAAATGACTTTATAGTTATAGCAATGTCATCTCAGTTTCAAGACATGAGCCAAACCCATGGAGAAAAACTGTATATAACTTTAAGAGTAGCTACATTTAGCCTTGGTTCTGTAAAGGGCAGACAGGATGCCATATGTTACCTAGCCCACTTTTTGGGAAATTAGCTAGTTTGCTTGCTTAACTACTTTCTGCGCATTTACTTACTGCTGGAACTCTGTTTTGTAACTTGTAAACAGTGCTACATGCAAGCTGTACATCAAAGCAGTAGCACTTTGCCAATAAGAGAATATGCAATAAGATCCACTTAGAAAATTCTTAGTGGAATTTTAAATTATTTTTATTATTATTTCTACATTGATGGCAGGTAATCAGTTACAGGTGGAAGCCAGTCCGTCTACCACCATGTTGGGGGCAGGCAGATCGGGGAGAGAACATAATGGAATGAGGGACTGAACAGTGTGATAACTACTCCATGCCTCTGACTGCCACTGTCCATACTAGTTACACACTGTTAGTTAGGCCTAGAAATTATACAGTGTTTTGCCCAAATTTGTAAGCACTCCTTAGAGATGGAAAAGTTGCCTTTTATACAGTCAGAAGGAACCGTCTGTGCACAAAGGTAAGCCTAATTATTGTGCCCAAACATAAAGCAAAGCAAGGAGTGTAATATTGCCATACAAACCGACCGCTTTTTGCTGACTGTACAAGTGTAAAGCCATACATTATAGCAGATGCTTAGACTTCGTTATTTATAAGGTCAACGTCATGGCCTCCTCAGGGCTCCAACTGAATGACTTACTGAATGAGTTATTTTACTCACTCTGAGTGCAAAGAGCCGAGAGTAGGCTAAATGACACACTGCATGGGTACAGGCTACTACAGGCCCAGATCTGTGTCAATGGACACTTTCAGAAGTTTGTGTCCAGAGCAGGAACAGCTGAACATTGCATAATTATAGCAAGCTCATCATCATCATCATCATCATCATCATCAAAAGTGGTCTGTGTTCTGCATGCCAAGAGAGGGCCAATCGGCAATGACATCGGTAATTGCAAATCCAACTGAGTGACTTACTGAAGGAGTTATTATACTCACTCTGTGTGCAAAGACCCAAGAGTAGGCTAGATGATACACTGCATGGGTACAGGCTACTACAGACGCTGACTTGATTTTGTAGACACCAGTCTGTGTCCAGAGCAGGAACAGCTTCCTCAAACTCAAATTGATGAACAGACTCTTATGAACAAAAACAAATGCTTGATCTTGTACACACACACACACAGCCACACACTGCCCAATTTTCCATCAGTGGCAGAATTCAAGTACGCACAGACAGGTGTAGGCCATAGTTAGCCGAATGATGGACTCCACTTGAGAATGTGTAATAGAATAAAGCAAATGCTGGGTGTATAGTGTGTGGCTATGTTATGGATATTGCAGTTCTGCCAAGATGGTCAAGGCATTCCCAGGTTAGCATGACATATCTGACTGTTGTTGTTGTTTTTGGTGAAGTTTTAATTTAAAAAGTCAGCCACGGTAGATGATCTGGATGTTGAGGATCTGCTGAGAACCACTTGTTTGGAGATGGCTGGTGTAATAAAACCAAGGCAGTAAGACTGTCTTTGCAGTGTTTGTTGTTAATTCCTCAAATATCAACTAGGTTTTTGAATATCAAAATCCAAACTTATACACTCAATATTCAAATGAGTTTTTATTTATGATTTCAGTGCCACTTTAAAAAGAGTGGAGGAACACAGAGAAGGAACACTTTTATTGTTTCTCTGACAACTTATTGAAAGACGAGCCTTTGCTAACATTCATCAAGCTGAAATAGGGACAACGTTATTGGAAACCTATCAACACTGCAGCCTATGGAACAATAAGCCCCTCTACTGCCACAATAGGGGTGACCCTACCACTAATCCTCAACCAATTAGACTTGCATCTGTGGTGAAAAAAAAATCATTTAACATTAAGTTATCTAGCAAAGTAGCAGTCTGGATACCTTATGAAATGAGACCAGTTGAGATGAAAAGTTGCAAATGCCTGAAGGGTCTTTATTCACAACAACTCTCAAAACCAACAGCTTGTCTGCCTGCTAAGACTGATGCACTGACGAGATGGTGAGTGAAACAGTTCCCCAAAAAGGTGTTCTGCAGAAGACCAGAAGAGCAGTCTTTCAGATCCACAAATCTGAAGAGGACCTGTCTCTTTCCCGCTATATACTGTATGCTTAATTCTAACCTTTCTAGTCAGCAGGTGTTTCCTGCTGCATGCTGCTGCTTGTGTGCTTATTCTGCTCATGACCACAGCTTTTCTGATGACCTCTTTCCCACTCCCCTTCTTGTACTACAGCCACCACCATTTTAATATGTGGTCAGCGCTTTGCCTCTGCTGTTCTAGTCCACAGGTGCTTGATACGTGATGTTCTTAACTGCACTTTAACTTTGGCTCTAATCACCTGTTGTTGAACCGGTTAACTTTTGGTCTGTGATGAGCACATCTCCTGTTTATTAAGTGAAAGTATTTTGTCTGTACACATTCATCATCTTTTCTTTATAATTATGAATCTATTACATATTAGAATACCCCCTCTACCTGTTGTTCTTGTTTGTGAAGAGGTTCTTAAATGTCATGACCTCAGAACTAACTGTTAATACCTCAAAAATGTTCTTTACCAACATCTCTTTTGTCCTGTGTAGGTCATTAATAAACTTTTTTTTACCAGTCTTATCTCATCTTAAAAATGTACTCTACACTTGAAGATGGCAATGTGGAGCATGAGAAAGCATGCACACTGTGTGCATACAGTAAATATGGGCCAGTCGCAGTCCTAAAATGTGAACTGTGACTAATGAAACTGCACAGAGAACATTCATTCATTCATTCATTTATTTGAGACTATTGTAACATCCAGCCATGCAGGGACTACAGATTATTATTAGGTTTATGCTTGTATATCAATGTGTTCATGACTGTACAAGGCTTTTTTTTATTTAAACAGCAATAAAACAGCAAGATGTGAAAGGAAACAGCTCAGTCATGGAGACCCAGGGTCGAATCTGGCCCACTGTCACGTGCCAAGTCTATCCCATCTCTCTCTCCATCCATCTCCATATCTTCACTGTCTTGTCCAAATAAAGGCACACAAAGGCACACAATATATATCAAATTTACCCTAAAGGATGTAGGCCTTTTAAATTAACTGCAAATTTGACTATGATGTGTGGACATATAAGCAGAATGGGCCAAATGTCGGTCTCCTTAACTGGTGGTACATCTACATCAGGACTTAAACACAGTAAACGACAAAACCTGCATGACTGTGAGAATATTCTAGGTCAAAGGATGTGGTTTGTGAGGTAGCTACTAACACTATAAAAGGCAGTCAGAGGCTGTGCTTTACAGAGATACACAGCAGTTTAGGTGCCCCCATTGTGACTGAGACAATCGCAGAGGATCCCAAAATCATGGAAAGCACAATGGTTAAATTCTCTGACCAGGTGACTGCAGAATTTCATGCAATTTCATTTCTATCTAACTAGCACAGGACCGTGGAGATGTCTGCTTCATTTCTATTGCTTGAATGACTGTAATATGGCAGCAATCTTAGATTTTCCTTTTCAGGATTGATATAAATACAAAACATAGTCATTACCGTCTGTTTACCTTACTAATTTGTCTTTATTTTACATTTTCAATACTAGTTGACTTTTGTATTAAGAGTTTGTACAATGTGGATGTTTTTCACAGATGGACCCACTTCACGATGGCAGTCGAGATATTGCTGGTGGATCAGAAATAGCTGGAGTGGGTATGTTTTACTGAGAAATTACCTGTAACAAGTATGGAGAGATACTGTTAGGACTCATGCCCCCTGCTAACTCAGAGTGAGTGATACACTTTCCAATAGAAGGACACCACAAGACTTTAGGGTGTGCTGTTTACTATACTGGTGTATCCTACAGTCAGAGAAGAAAACTAAACCAAGGAAAAGCAATCTTTAATAGAGTGACTTTGTGGAGTTTGTTTTCATGTGTAATTTAGTTGTACAGGACCAGGTTCGCTCACAGTCCCTTGACACTGAAAGCACTGTGTTGATGGATGCCTTTGAAAGAGCCTCCCACTATCCACCAGTACTGCAGTCCTTTGAACAGGTAGGCCTATGTTCGTTTGATTTAGGACAGGTAAATCCATTTAACTAACAAATAATACTTTTTTACTGTTTTCACAGCTAACTCATCTGTTGGTTCAAAATAAAACACCTCCTCCAGATTGTTTTCAAAGTAGGACACAGTTATGTAATAACTATATAATATAATAATTTTCCAAATATATGAATTAGCCCATAAACGTTTTGGCAAATTAGGTCTTCTGCTGGTATTTACATAACTACATTGTCATGCTTGAGAGGCACTACTTTATTGGTCATTTACTTACTGCAACTCGTTTGTGTCGTTTTGAAACATTGCTGCTGCATGCAATCTGTACATCCAAGCAGTAGTGCTTTGCCAATAAGAGAATATGCAGTAATATCCATATCTTTGTAAAAATGTACATTATTAATGTGGAATGTCTATTTGTCTATTAATAAGGATGTCTATTTTGTCCGTTTTGGGAGCTATAAGGTAACTGTAACACCTGAAGACTGTATTACTTTCTTGCCACACTTACAACATGGAATTAATCTTTCCCCAGAATGTATTGGTTGGCCAAATATGAATAGATACATAGTGAAGGATAATTTTGGACAAGAGCTATTCCACGTGCAAGAAGAAGAGGACAGCTGCAACAAGCAGTGGTGCGGCCGGGCCCGTTCCTTCACTATGCATGTCACAGATAACCTGGGCAGACAAATCATCACTCTCAGAAAACCAGATGTCTCTTACTGCCAAAGACCTGAAGTATTACAAATTTGCATTACTATTCATAGTTCATAAAGGCTGTTATTATGGCAAATGGTTGTTTATATATATACAATGCTGTAAATGCTGTTTATATATATATATATATATATTTTTTTTTAGCTGGAGATCCTGAATCCCTCAGGCATTCCTGTAGGATATGTTATATCCAAAAATTCTGCCATTTATCGTGGGGTAACCATTCAGAATCCGATCAGACAATCGGTGCTGAAGATAGCAGAGACATCATGTTTGAAATGTTGTGGAGAAATCAATTTCCAGGTAATCCATATTACATTTGCCATGTAGCAGAAGCAGCAGTTAGTAGCTTCAGCCAAGTCTCTTTGGATTGTTTTACAAAAAGCCATTTGCTGCTTCTTTAGCTTATTTATTTCTTAAGAAATAAAAAAGCAAAGATTTATTGTAAAGTAATACATATTTAAGCAGTTAAAAGACTCATACAAATCTGCAGTCTTCTATTCTAACAGATCAGATCAGTGGATGGAAGTGTCCTGGGGAGCATCTCTAAAACTGCATGCAAAAAAGACTATGAGCTGCAGTTTCCAGTAGATCTGGATGTCACAGTAAAGGCTGCCATACTAGGAGCATGTGTTTTAACAGTAAGTATCTGTGATTTGGATGAATTATGTATTTCTGTCAACAACAAAAAATATAGAGCAAAAACACTTTCAGATATTACACATCAATCACAGCATAGATTTCTGTTTTGGATTTACTTACTGACACCTTTACTTTCCAGGATATCATATTTTTTGAAGAGAATCAACAATCCATAGTAAGTATTGAAGGTATCTGACTGAAATTCTTAATTAGGGCCAGAGCACCAAGAAAGTAGCGCCAAGAAAGAGAAAGTTCATTGGGGAGCTGTTGAAAGTTCTTGTTAGTGTCCTTAGGGGCAATAGGAGTGAGGAAAAACTCCCTGTTTGTGTTGGTTTATTTAAGATCAGGAAGAAACCTCAGGCAGACGCACGGCCCCTGAGGGAGGGAAAGTCTCTGATTGTCCATGGGGTCCCTAAATAGAATAGTTACGTTTGACTAGCTCCTGAATGTCTGGGTGGGGTCCATGAATGGAGCCCCTAAGAGTGGGCGAGGTTGAACAAGTAGGTCTTCAGTTGTCATTTAAAGGCATCAGTGGACTTGGCTTCTCCGATGTGTTGTGGTACAGTAGGTTCCATCTCTTTGGGGCATAGTATGAGAAGGTCGCTTGCCCAGATCTTTTAAGTGGCAGACACATTTTGTGACTAACGAAATGCATTTCATCCACAAAACCCATTTCGTCCATGACATGCATTCATGAAATGCATTTCATGATTTACAAAATGCATTTCATCCACAAAACCCATTTCATAAATCACGAAATGCATTTGCCAACATGTTGCTGATCTTAAATTGTGAAGGAATGTTTGATATGTTGTAATATGTAAAAATGGCAAAATGATGAATTTTACTATCTTGTCACATAAACAGTAAATATGACATAAAGTCATAGTAAATTGAAATATTTGTACTTCTCATACATAGTGATTTAAGTTACTTAAGAACTTACCCCCATGGTGTGAGGGTAAGGCCAGACTCTGACAAGATATTCATTCTTTCTCTTTTATCCATTTGTTTGCCTGTCTCAGAAACTGTCATTGTAAGCCCACTGATTAACATACAAACATTGATTGGCATTTCCTTTAGTGTAGCCTTTTGGGTGGGAACAGATTACCAGTATGCTCCAACTGTGACCAAACAATGACTGACTCCAGTATCAGGGCAGCTGCCTATTGCATATACATTTGGCGTGGGTCTAAAGGCCCACCCACCCCCTTTGTTTAGGATTATTAAAACTTTAATTATTTAGACTAGTGAAAGATATGGTTAAATCCTCTCTTTGAAGCCTGTCATGCTTTATTCATGCACATCAAAGAATGTAGTCTGTGTTTGGCCTGTTTTTAACCAGAATTTTGTAATGTGAAGTACATGTCACAATTATCTGTCCACAATTAACTCATTTTGTTGTTTTAACAGGTTTGTCAACTCTTCACTGGAACTGTCAAGTCTTTGGCTGTAGGTCTTCTTGGTTTTCTGTTCTTTAACCATTAATCATTTAAATCATTATGTGACACAAATACAGCATGGCAAAAATGCAATTTATGTTAAATGGCAATAAAATTGTGTTAAAAGTACAATGTAATTCTGTTTACTTCAACCTGGTTTTGGAAGAGAATAAAAAGTTTCCGAAATGGTAGGTGGAAGATCACCACCACTTAAGTGTAGCCTATTTTAATATTTATTAATGCTGTTTTCAATCTTAAAGCTAGCAGTATAATTTGGATTGTTTTAGCACCAACTGAATTTAGGTGAAAGTTCAAACAAAACACCCTGAACAAACACTCGGAAGAATTTTGGGGAAACTACCTAGCAGTGGTAAGTAAAACATCACTTAGGGCCCTATCATGCAGCAGGGCACTGTGGATTCGTGACATGCACGTGCAGTCGTTACTATTCTGTGCCAGCGGATTGTTCATTTTTTCAGGCAAAAGAAATCACTTTGTCTAGATGACACTGAGCCCTCATAGGTGTGTCAGTGAAAAGAAGAGGTGGGGTCTGGCGCAAGGCAGGCCAGAGGCTATTGTAAGGATGCAAAAACCAAATTCGCCTATGGTCAACAAAAACCTGGTCTGTACTTTAGGGGCACACAACGCTTTGAACACAAGTGCACCTGCTGCTGCGCCAGAAAGACGAACTCAACTTGCAGAAGAGCTGCAACATGTATAGCCTGGTAACCAAACCCATGCTCCCCCTGCCCAAAAACGATTTCTTTTGTCATTTTAAATAATCAGCGTGGCAAGTTGTAAGAAATAAAATGGACAAATCAACAAAAAAAATACTAATGGACTATTGGTTTGATGGACCTCCACCTTCCGTTTGTTTTTGATGTTTACTTTGAGTTGAAAGATTTTGTTTCCTCATCTTCTAATGTCGTTGTACCGCTTTCGGCACTGTTCAGAAGTTCTCTTCTTGCCAAAGGAGGAGGACAGTTGAAGATATTTCCTCCCATACTTCCTTGACCCGTCGAGGTTTGGGGGGATTCTTTCCATCCCGAAGATTAACTGCTCACACGCTTTTACTTAACACATGAGCACATCAGTCTCCTTCACCGAAAAACTCGAGCTGGGTAAATCCGCCATCGTAATAGCAACAGGCCATGGACAATGCGCCCGCTAGCTCTTAAAGGGAATGAGAGTATAAATTCTGATTGGTTAATTGTATGCTACGCCCAAAACACACCCATGACTAATGAAGGAATTTAAGACCAACCCTTCTGAACCATGCGCCTGGCGCAATGTTCGCTTCTCCCGCCGTCAAAATATCAAATTGTGTCAGGAACACCCCCAAAGCAACTTGCGGCAAAGACTTTAGACAATGCACATATGATCGTGAAAATAGAGCCCTTAGCCAAATTTTAATATGACCACATATAGATATTAGCTGATATCTCCCAAACTGGTATCTAAAGTATCTTTACCAAACTTTCTTAATGAACTATATATAATGTCTTGGGGTCAAAGGTCAAGGTCACATGCCGTCCTACTTCATATGCAATGTTTGTTTTATACCTCTCACACAGATTGAATCCTATAAACACAAAAGATTAAATCCTATAAACACAAAGTAAACTCTTTGGCCTGGATATCTTTTGACAAAAACAATAGTAATAGCAATCAACTCAAACTGAGACACATTCGCCTGGGAAAAAAAAGACCCATGTTTATTTTGCTGCAAGGTACAGTCTCCAAAAAAAACCTGGAAGTTACCTTCATTGATTCTTCAAAGGGCATACAAGGAAAAGAAACATTTTTGCAACGTAATTATGCATAGGCCTATATAGATATGAGCTGATAAGCTTAATTGTGACTACCTAAAATAATTTTCTACAGCCTAATGAAACATAAGTTGGGCCTTTTAACAACAAGCATTCATGGTTGGTTTGACGTATATTGAGTGACAGCTATCCTGAAAAGATCCCAGTGCTGAAAGGTCTGTGATTCTGTGGGGCTGGTTTTACTTCCGAAAGTTCTAGAAACCTCATATTAGGTAAATATCATGAACAGTCCCCAAGTCCCAAGTTTACATTGTGTAATTAAAATAAACTGCAAATCTGTTTTTTTACATGTTACCAGAATGACAATAATTGTTGATGCTGCTGTTGAAGGAAGGTAAATATATAGGAGTCTTCTATACAATCAGAGATGATGACACAGGTTAATAACACTAGACAGTATATATTACACACGTTGTTAGTTATGAACAAAAGAACGAGGAAGCACCCACACCTTCTAACGTTACATGACTGCATAGCACAGAGACCCATTAGAGCTATGCATATGAATCAGAAGCACTTCCCCTGCAATATCTCAAGGGTCAAATCCTTGGTCATCTATCACACTTTTAGTTAAGTTCATCTACTTTCTGATTATGTTTTCCTAACATTATACCCACTGCAGATAGGCAAAAATGTTCAGCTCTTGCAGAATCCTGGCTCTGTAGGCTAAAATGGTCACCTAGACCAAGCAATACAATAAAGTTGCTCAGACCAAGCAGTGCATTTTTCTCCCACAACAATATGCTGTTTTTCAACATTATGAAAATGACCTCCCAGTGTATCACAGGGGTTTAGTTGTGATTAGTTACTAAATTTGCTGCAGGATTATTTGAAAGTAGCAACTGAAAAAATACAGAAAGTCCATCAACTCAGTAGGTATACATTTATCATCACTTATTGGTTTTGTATGTATACATATGATAGGAAGAAAAATGACAACCCATACTTGAAAAATTGCAAAATCCTGTACGGAAAGAAACCATATTAATAATGCTTGAAGTTTTATGAGTAACATAGTAGCAATGTGTTTTCAAAACAATGGTTGAATGCCTTAATGCTGGGTGTCAGTTCCAGATAAGGGGCAGCTCATAACTTAAGCAGTAGGTGCAGGTATCAGGTGAAGGTATCGGTTTTCCCAGTGTGCGATCTTCTGTTTACAGTTTGCCTGGCAACCTTGTTCATGACTTGACGTATGAGAAACAAACGGATGTGATGCTTCAGTAAAGTGTGATATATATAAAGTCTTTATGGGAGAGGCACGTAGAGGGATATTTGGGCAATGTCTGTGACTCTTGGATATGTTTTACAGGTGGGTGGCAATGCTGTGTTTGGAATTTTATTTAATGTAGATTAGTTTTGTGGTGTTGTAGAAGAACCTGTGGTCTGGAAAAACATAAGCATCATTACAGGTGCTTGTGTCATGGCTTCTAGTTGTTGCAGGTATGTGCTTGGGTATTATAAGTCATAATTAAGGAAATATATATATCATGAATCATTATGTATGTAAAGTAATTTTATACATAACAAATATGGGTAAACATGTATTGTTAAGAACTTGTTTCTGTACAACCATATAGGCAATTGTGTTGTGTGACTAAAATTGGGCAAGACTTCATTTTTAAACTAGCATATGCAGAACTGTTATTCAGCAGATACTATTCACAGTACTAACTTTTCCCTCGGCTCTTGTTGCTCTGACAAATCAGCACTGTTTTGCAATGTTTACTTAGGCACAGTTGTCAGCTGTGAGTTTCCATGTGCGTTGTACGTAAATGAACCCGGCTGCAAACTCGGAGCAACAGGGTGCGCCTCCCGTGGCCCCCTTCCCACCCCAGCCCGCGGGTCAGCACCCTCCAGGTGACCCCCCAATTACCAACCCATGCCATACCTCCCCCAGCCCATAAGGGGGAAAAAATTAGAGACAAAAAAAGCTGATGAAAAGATGTGTTTTTGAAACAGACTTACACATTCTAAGTATTATTTACACATTATTTACTTTCATATATTTTTGATAGAACAAATACATAACACTTCTTTCCATATTAGTTATGTAAGTTATACTGTATGTTCCACATCAACAGTATGATTACTGTGATACAGTCCAAATGTCAGTTTCAGATAAAACACAAAAAAATGTGCACGTCTTTTCAATATGGAAGTTCACTGGACTCAAACCTACCCATGTTTTGGCTTAAATTGTCTGTTTTTTTCTGTGTTTTTAGCATACACAATCTACTCGTCACCTGGTGCTCCCCAGCCTTCACCTCCATATGGTCAAGTTCCCATGCCACCAGGTAGCCTGTGCTTCCAGCTCTGACACCATGATTAAGTGGTTGTGACCGATATTCTTTTTCACCTTGTAACAGCCAAACGTATCACATAACTGAGTGTCACCGACCTGAATATGTTTTCTCCCCAGGCTACATTCCTTTTCAAATGCCAGTCCACATGCCACCTCCTCAGATGAACCCACAGTATCCTCCGCCTATGCCTATGCCTATGCCTATGCCAGTGCCAATGCCCACTCCGGACAGACCAGCAGGCTGCCCACCAGGGTTGGAGTATCTGACTCAAGTAAGATGGTCACTCAGTACAGTGCCAGCTGTACAGATCACTGACTTGCACAGAAGCAAACCCCATAGTTTCAGTGCGACAGATAAAGTTAGAGATTATAAATTGTCCATAACCCCAATAATACTAACACAACTAACTAACAGTTAACCACTGCAACTGACACCAGTAGTACTTTGTCTCACAGGTTAACCAGCTCCTGGTTCATCAGCAGATAGGTTTGATGGAAGGTAAGTGAAAAGGGCTATACAAATATGCTGAACAAAAAAGTGATGTGACCATCATATGTGTAACTAAATCAGAGGTCAAGAAAGAATGCATTGGTGTGTATTGTCTCTAAAAATATTATCAAAGGGCAAGTAAAAGTTGATATCTTGATTGTGCTGTTCTAAAATGATTTGTGTACCTGGTAAAAAGAAGATGCACATTTATATCAAAGGATACATATGTATGAAATAATTTAAAAAAAAAAATCAAAGTAAACAGGCTGAACTTGCATGCTCTCATGTCCTAATGCAATATGTACATTCCATATATAGTGATGGTAGGATGGGAATCCAACAATAAGTATTTGGTGAAGAATAGTATGGGACAGCAGGTGTTTTTCGCCGTGGAGGAAAATGACCTCTGCGGTATGCTTTGCTGGGGCCCCATGCGAGCATTTATCATCCAGGTCCAGGACAACATGGGCCAGACTGTTATGTCTGTGGCACGACCCCTCAGATGCAACGCTTGCTGCTGTCCCTGCTGTCTCCAGGAGGTAAACTGTTGCATGAGTGTTTGCATGCTTTTTCCACATGGGCCTGGCTGAAACTGCAGTTGTTGGCTGGCACACTCTTTCACTGCAATGAATTTAAAGTCCAGTTTCAGCACCGCAGTTTTATCATTTTACACAGTACAGCTGTGCGTAGTCGCTGTGGGCTTACAAAGTTTACAAGCTTAGCATGACGAGCTAACACTAGTGCCGCATAACTGCATGTTTGAACCTCCATGTATGTATGAACCACTGTGATGTCTGAATTGGACCTGAGCATTTAGAGAGTATATGGTACAGTTAACAATGGTACTGGAATTAATCTAATGTTTTTTTTATGTTCTCATCGATTTGCTTATTCAGGTGGAAGTTCAGTCTCCTCCAGGGAACCCCATTGGATATGTCCAACAGAATTGGCACCCATATCTTCCCAAGTTCACCATTCAGGATGAGCAGAGGAAATCTCTGCTGAAAATCATTGGCCCTTTCTGCGACTGCAAGTGTTTCTCTGATGTGAACTTTGAGGTAGAACACTGCTCATATTTAGCTGATAGACAATATGAACGACCAGAAATTGAGGTGCCGAAAATAACACAATATATTTCCTGACAAGTCATGTCAACTTCTTACAGCTTACCCCGCTTGCTGTTTTCTACATGCCTTCATTGATAAAATACTGCTCATACTTACAACTTAATAAAATACTGGTCATACTCATGGTCTATTTTCTACCTTAAACAGATCAAATCCATGGATGAGTCCTCAGTTGTTGGTCGTATTTCAAAACAATGGTCTGGCTTAGGGAATGAGATCTACACAGATGCGGACAACTTTGGGGTGCAGTTCCCAATGGATATGGATGTGAAAATAAAGGCCACCATACTGGGAGCCTGTTTTCTCATTGTAAGTCCTCATTGGTTTATCATTTCTGCAGAGTTACCACTTACCACGAGACAGGCATGTTTCCATTTTGAAACACAAAATGAGCAATACGCTTTCACAAATTTTTGTCACACAAGGAAACGTGTACACAGTATGTTCCATCAGTTATTACAATTCTTATTGACACAATTTACACTCATTGTCCTCCACTTATTGTCCTCC
>CM059265.1:31534852-31679852 GCA_030347295.1 Setipinna tenuifilis
TGCTGTGTGCTGCCTCCCTACACACACTGTGTGTCCTGCACGACAGAGCGTGGTCTCATCTCTCTTGTTATTTCATCTCATCGGGTTGTCAGGCTATGTCAAGTCCTGTTCGGCTTCCCGCCCATGCCTCGGTCCATCACTCTGCCAAAGGACCGGAGAATTGAGAAGTTGCCAGCTGTTATTTTTTTTAATCAGATTACATTAATACAAAGCAGCCAGGCCCCTCTGTGTGGAGCATTGTGTAAATGCCTCTAGCATGGGTTCCAGCCATATTAAATATTTATCAGCATTCAAAGCAAGGCTGCACTCCGGCCAAGCTAGCCTCCCTGCTCACATTCCATACAGCTGTCAGTCAAAGATATAAATAAATAAAGCAAAATAAATAATCATTTGACGTTGCGGAGCTAGTCAGAAACCGTGCAAAGTACTCTGGACACAGGTAAAATCAATATTCTACAACTAAAAACTAAAAAAAAAAAAAAAAAACACGGGAGTGAGTGTGGTTCCCCAGGGTGGTCAGAGCTGATTTGAGAGTCTTCACCTCATTTCCATATTCAGTGCATCAACTACCAGGTGCAGAAGAGGTGAATGTCAAACTCTGAAGAGAGGCGCGGCACTGTGGGCAAATTCAGCAAACGCCACAGAGTTCATTTTCTTTTTTAATGGTACTTAGTTGTATTGGATTGATTGATAGATAGGAACTCCAGCTTAAGTGCTATTGACCAGTTCCAGACTATTTCTTCCATATGCTTGTCCCACCATACTGCCCATGATGATTTAATAGTGCAATGGGCAGCAGAAGCGATTGTGATGTGAGAGAATTAACCCTTCGCTCTTGACCTGCGCCTTTTATCAATGATCCACAGGCATACTATATTCTTTCTTTCTTTCTTTCTTTCTTTCTTTCTTTCTTTCTACACACATATTCCTCCTCTGTAAGGGGATTATAATATTAACATTATTCGTTTTTGATGTTTTTCCCTAAGTATTTTGCCACCACAGAAACAGGGTTAATTAACTGAGCCCATTTTAAAATGCTTCACAAACAGTGGCCTCGCCATCTTTTCCCTCTCTGTTTGATTCAGGCCCTGGCCCCTTCCCCACCCTGCCGTCCTCCCCTGAACCCCGGAACCACCAGATGCTTGCCTTTTAAGGTAAACTCCTTACAAGCTCAGCCCTTTTGATGAGCTTTAATGTGTGGATTCAAGTAGGGAATATGAAAGGGACAGCTTTTCCTTTTGAAATATCAAAGTGCAAATATGACTAATGATGCCATGTTGCTCTCTGGTGGAGCCAGCTGAATATGCTGAAAATGAAAGAGCAACTACTAATTTGTGCCTGGCTCCATTTGTATGTTGTGTACCAATTAGATTTGTCTAATGTTTCTTCTTGTCCTCAACCAAAACAAAAGTGTTTTGCTTCAAATCTTAACTCATAACTTCCTGAACAAGGGCAAAGAGTGACAGGCATTTTGACATATCAAACAATCAAAATAAGGACCAGTAATTAATAACTTGTGCTTGGAGCTGATCCACTGAGGTAGACCATGATGCCAGCCACTGTAGCATCTTAAGTGCACAGCGTGAGCTCAGTGGAGTTGATTTATTTTGACAGCCACTGTAACAGCCTGACTCGTAGGGTCAATCAAAATGAAATGCAACTTTTTAAGTTTAGAAGAAATGTGATGTTATCATTGTTCCTTCACTGTCAGGTTCTTTAAGGCTACTGCAGCAATTGTCTTAAACTATTAAACGCAGTCTCTCTCTCTTTATCTCTCTCTCCCACACACACACACACACACACACACAAACACACACACACACACACACACACACACACACATACACACACAGAAATTGATGTGGTAAGTTGATGTGAAGATTTTTAGTCACCGGGCTCAGATTGCATATGGCAATAAGAACAGCAAACAGCACAAAGTACAAAAAGCCTTGCATGTATTTATGTTTGCCAACTTCACTAACACAAAGCAGGCCACAGTGAAGGAACAATCAGCTGAAAAGGCCTAATTAGTGAGCACTGGGCAATAAGGTCTTTCTTCATCAGCTAATCACTATGATTTGACCAAACGTTATTATAATCATGCGGCGCTCAGCCATTGTTCAGTCATGGAGCAAACAACACATTTACGGTCACAGGTGCGGCAATTTAGACAAGAGGAGATGGAAGTGGTTATGTGGGGAGTCTACCTGACATGAAATCCTTTACATGTCTCACAGTTGCTTTGGCGACGCTCGTTTCCAACGTAGATGTCTCGCACCTGCAGGCGAACACATCCCAGCGCTACGGCGACGCCGACTAATCTATGAGTCCACTTAGAATCTTGCTCATTTTATTTTTTAAAGTAGCTAAATGCATTTGACACACTATAAAGTGTGTGTCTCTGTCTGTTGCCAGCTTTGTTGATCATCGCTGAAATCAAGGCACAGTTAGCACAGCAATTACTTTAAAATGTATGGACTTACAGTCATTTGTTACTGCGCTTATTCTAAACCACATCATATCACATTAAGTTTCTTCGAATCCATTTGCCAGGAATGCCTGCATGTGGCCCTTTTAATAATTCATAAATTAAATGAATGTGTTTCTGGTCAATACGTCTCATCCATCTTCCCACTTTGTAGGAGAGCTCCACTCTGTCGAAGGCCTCTGACTTTAACAAGCAATGTTGGCTGCACATAGCTGATGCGAGCTGATACTCAGCTGGTCTGATACACTGCAGCGCAAAGCAAGATGCACATTGCTATTAGCCTGCATGCATCTTCAGTGTATAGGAGATAGGCAACCTTACCCTTCACCCGAAATGTAAAGTAACTCATGTGGCTGAGAGGCTGTCTCCTGTGGCAGCATGTGGCACATCAGGATCACAACAAAACAGTAGAAGACCTTACCCCCTTACATTGGTTTCTTATAACAGAGTCCATGGCTCCACTATTGATGTGCACGTGCACACATAGACAC
This sequence comes from Setipinna tenuifilis, assembly GCA_030347295.1. NCBI lineage: Eukaryota > Metazoa > Chordata > Actinopteri > Clupeiformes > Engraulidae > Setipinna > Setipinna tenuifilis. The sequence goes on from CM059265.1 coordinate 31,537,832, forward strand.
ACCTACACACACATAGACAGATATACAGACCTACACACACACACACCTATACACACGCACGCACGCATGCACTCATGCATGCACGCACGCGCACAGACACACACACACACACACACAAACACACACACACACACACACACCACTAGTCTATGCAGGGGTTAATAATGTATTGCCATTGGATTGGGAAAAGGGATATCATTCATGCATGGAAGTAACTCCCCCACGACCACACACACATCCCCATTGCACACACCCTATCCTCAACCTTTAGCGAGGTGTTTGATGGCTGGGGGTGGGGGCTGTCATATGGTTATGGGAGGCTGATGGGGACTTCTTATCGCACAATGATTACGTCATATAAAAAAAGCCATTTTGTTTCAGTTTTGTTCATTTCTCTGTGTTTCAGATCACAGAAATAATATGAATTTTAACTTTAAAATACTATGTTATCAAGGTCAGATAATCTCATACAAAGGCTCTCCATATATGTTCTGGTGTAGTGGTTGTAGTATATGTGCATGGTGCAAAAATGGCCATGGGCTTGGGATATAATATGTGGTCTTAGTTGGTGTTCTGAATGTGACACCCACATGAATATGAAGGGATTATTTTGACTAACTGTTTACTGATACCAAGTTCATATGAAAGGAATATTTGACTGTTTTTGATTTTGAATATTACCATATATATGTATGTCAAGTCAATGCCAATGTAGTCAATTAAAGTGTGGCCTCTTCCATCATAAGTATTTATTTGAAGTAGCATGTATTGCAGTGAATTCCAACAGGTATAGAGATGACAGGACAATTTTAAGTGGCTCAAAAGTGCTGTAAAACATGCCTTTAGCAAAAATGGTCCAGATCCAGCCTCCGTAGGTCCAGATCCAGTCTCCTGGACAAAGTAAGTAAAGCTGCCCCTGGCGTGAAACTGTGCCATGTAGTGCAATATGAGTGCCTAGAGAAACACATCCTGACTGGGTGCAAAGTCAACCCAATTGACCCCTGCTCGTGCAGGGTGTGCTTTGTTCATGGGGTCAATGCGTCAGGCAGTTGAGGGACAGGAGCACTGTGCACAGGAAATAAAGCATGAATTACCCGAGACAGGGCCTCTCTTGACACATCAATAGCCATTAGAATGCTGTTTATATGCAAATCGCCAATAAGGGCCAGGACAACAGCAGCACCCTGGGTGCGATGACTTTGCCACACAGACGAAGGGCATCACCGACCAGCGCTGGTCTGGTTTTTGTGATGGATGTTGTGCGCAGCCATCCGACACCCCACGCCAGTTACACAGACGCATGCAGTTATCAGATGGTCATTTGGAAACACAACAGATCAAAGCGTAGTCAACAAAACACAGTATTCATGCCCTTGCGTGTTTTTGTATGCAGGAATATGCAGAATACAAATTGGTTTTATCTCACTTAACAATGGAATTCTTTTTTCTGATTGGCTGATGAGGTGGGAATCAACTTTGTATATCTGGCTACCTTTGGAGTAGATCAGTAGTAGTAGATAAAATTTGAATCACCGTTCCATATCAATGCGCATATAAATGGTAACCATGACAACTCTCATAGCCAAATTAACAGTTAAATGCTCCTACTTTTTCTTAATGGATGCTATAAAGTAGCAAACCAACCATTTATTTCAGTAGTTTATGCATGTAAAATTAGATCATGAATACATACGGGAGATAAAAGGAATAATGGCCTTCGAGGTGACCAATTCCGTGGAAATAATGACTTGGCAGAGGCAACTCCATGCCGCTTCGCGTCGTGGAGTTCTTCGCCTCCACTTCACCATTATTTCCACGGAACTGGTCACCTCATTGGCTGTTATCCCTTACTTATATCTAAGAGGCAACACCTTACCCAGCCCAAGACATACTGCCACAATCAGTACACTTGTTTTGCAAATATGGAAAAGATAAACATAAATTGTGCAATATGTTTATATGTTTTATCTGAAAGTAAGACATATGTCAGCAAACCACAAATAGGACTCTTGGAAAATGTGTGTAATGTCAACAATATCTTCTATAAAGCTCATATGTAGCATATGTGTCTTAGACTTTTTGTTCTATGAGAAATATGAAGGTGGCCATAATGTATGCGAAAATCCTTGCTACTTATTGTTAGATTGCATTAATGCGTTGCCTGCGTGTTATCAGTGATGTGCTGCCTGGGTGGGCTAGGGTGGGATATGGGGGGGGGGGGGTTAATAGGGGAGAATCATGGGGAAGATTCTAAGGGCCCGACATTGTCATGCAGGGAACCCTTAAAAGACAGTGTGTGTCAATAGAATAATAGAGTCCCAGAATAGTATTCTCTCGCAGGGCCCAGAATTTCTCTGTCACTGGTGCAGTAGTAGCAGCCAGCATATGCTCGCGCTCAAGCCTCCAGAAAAAGGTGTGCTTTAGCCTGAGATGGGTAGCACAGCACTGTCAGCACCATTCCTCTGGAGGCACAGCAGAAGAGTGTGTCTCTGTGTCTGTCTCAGTCTTCTCTCTGACATGCCTCCAAGTTCAGAGAACATTGAGTGGATGAGCATTAGAGGCTGCTGCAGGAAAAAAAAAGAAAAACATAAAATAAGATTGATCGTGTGTACAGGCTTTGAAGCAACATTCAATATAAGTCCTGTAACAAATGTGTACATCAGGGTATAAGAAACACAGAAAAAATGTTCCAATGAACTTCTTGTCGTGGACATTCTAGTGTGCAATGACAGTTTTTATTGTTGGTGTTAAGTCCTTTCTTTGTTAGTCAGCAACTCAAGGTGTATATTTCCTTTCTTTATTAAAAGTGACTACAGATCCTCTGAAGAAATATTGAAGTCAGATAGAACACCTGCTCGAAATAAACAGAATATGAATTTTATTATATAAACCATTTCTGAGCAAATTAATGTTTGTTAAAACCACAATCAAATAACCACCATTGTTTTTAACTGATTTCATAATGCTCAATTGTCTTTTAATTTCATAAATATTGTAATTTTGTTTTGTGCATGTCATGCTATTTTATGACAAACAACTGTCGGAACTGTTAGCAAGACCTTGTTAATTTTCATGGGACAGCATGATGCTTTCTGCTCTCTCTTTGCGTTAGCTCTTGCCAACCTTAATCCTGTCCATTAAAATCATTTGTAGCTTTCTGAATGTCAATTTTAATGCTTCCTGATCCCCATATTGGAACTGTCAGTGATGGATTGTAATTGCCTTCTGACAATGTTGTTACTTCTATGTTGAAATCACCCTGACAATTGTTATGAAGAGAGTTTGCTCAAACAAGACTGATGCCGTAACATAAAATCTCAAAGCCTGCTCAGTACTCAAGGCCAATATGGGATTTTATTGACAGGATCTCTCTGCTAGCATGTCCTTATATCTCAGCGATTTCATGGAAACAGTGAGACTTGTCACTCTTTATCATCCTTTATTCAGTGTTGAATGAACAGTCCTACCAGAGTTCCACGTTCCGCTACAGATTACACATTAAGCCAGAGAAATAACACGTCTTGCTTCACTCAGGAAAATAAAAAAAGCAAAAAAGCTACTTTGTAAGAGGGGCAGAGATGTTCCAGAAATATAACGCTGGCCCAGATATCCTGGCATCTCTCCAGGAGGTGGCACGGGCGGATGAAGGAGTGGGGAAGTTGATGGCGGAGCGGAGAGTGGAATGAGATGACCTGTATTTTATCTGAGCTCAAGGCCTGAGTGCACTGGGGATTTACTTGTCTGCATGGATGGCACTGCCGCCACTGGCAAACATTTCAATGAAGTTTGAGGACACATCAGTTTTTCTTTGGGGAAGATAAAACCGTCCTTACATGTCCTGGGCTGTCAGACAATCAGAGGAGTCCAGTCATTTTAATGACTCCATGCCAGACAATTGCACAAGATTGTGAAACTGCTTTTGTGTAGTTTTTGTGTTGGTCCTCTGCTCTTCACTTTTGACAATTTGCTTTGCCTTTATCACATCAAGCATCATCTTCAAAAATCTGTCTTATTTAATTGATCACTGCGGTAGCAGGTGTCGCCAGGTTCTTTGTCAGATGTCTTTTTTTGCTTGCTTGATTTTTCATACAAAAATACTGTAAGTGGCCAATCTTTTCAACTGCAGTAAAAATGACTATGGGATGGGAAAAAAAACGACCTCTGTTATCCATTGTTCAACAATGCTAAAGTTATTAAGCTATAATTAATTCAATCAATGAGTTCCTAAAATAACTTTTACGATAATGTGTTGTTAATTACACAGCTTATAGGGGATTAAACATAAAATGCTACAGCATTGACTATCTGACACAGACTGCTGTGATAACAGAAGCCTTGGAGACGAAGGGACTCGGTAGGCTAAATTACTGTCATATGGTTTTATGTGTGTTTGGATTCGTCTCCAAATCTCCCTTGGTGAGAGTGCTGCCGCAACAGAAAAGATCAATGGGCAGTGGTAAAACGGAGAGGGTGATGGCGCAAGAAATGAGTGCCGCTCGCTGTGAGAAAGGATTTAATGTTCTCACGTTTCCATTAAACACCTCATACCAGGTCAGTGGGCTGCTCGAGGCTCGCAGCTTCCTGGCCCCTGTGTGTGTGTTTGGCTCTTTCTTTAACGTGACAGGGGGAGCGTGACTAGACTGATGCCTGTTACTTCAGCATCAGTCCGTTTTTTGGGGGGGAAGCTTATCTAACATGGTGTGTAGGAACAGTCTGTCAGGAATGTGCAGAACGTAGGCGTGTTGAAGCTCATATCACACAATCATACAAATTTCTCCAGGGGATTATCAACAATAATTTGCCTCTTGACTGCTGAGCATTTGTATGTGCATGTGTGCATATGTGTGTGCGTGTGTGTGTGTTTGTTTGTGTGTGTGTGTTTGTGTCTGTGTACATGTGTGTGTGTGTGTGTGTGTTCATGCAGACGCACTGCGTACAGTATTTTCAGTACCAAGATTCACTAAGATTGAGTACCAGTGTTTTCCTCTCCGTCCTCACTGTTAACGGCTAAATCCATCTCTTCCTCCACCTTCAAAGAACTCACAGTGCTTGTTAGAGTGAATGGTTATCCTGTTCAGCCAAAGTCATTTCACACTTGGTTAGCCGTGGCATGAGACACTCTCAGGAGGCATTCATTACTCTGGCCAAGCCAAACATTTTTAGGAGTCCTAATCACCACACAAAACAGGCTGGCAGACAGAAAGTTACTTATCGACTGCTCTCCTATCAAGCATCTCTCAGCACCCACACACAAAGACAGCCGGGGCCCTTTTCACGGCACAATGAGGGGCGTTTAGTGTACTTAAGAGAGGAGCCACGCACAAACTCTGAATCACTGCACACACACACACACGCACACGCACACACACAAACTCTCTCTCTTTCTGTCTCTCTATCTATCTCTCGCTCTCTCTCTCTCTCTCTCTCTCTCTCTGTCTCTCTCTGAAAACTGGCTTGTGATTTACTGACATCTCTGCCAGCGGTGGGGTTGAACGAGAAGGTGTGTGATCAGGAAGTTGAACAAAAGCAGCACTCTCGCTGGGCACTGGGAACGGCTTCAGATAAACACCTTTACGGTGAGTCGGAGCCAGCCGATAAGGCATTTGAGAGGCGAATTCATTTCAGCTTAGAGTACTGGAGGCATATTTTAGCATTTCAACAGTTTTTTTTCACTCTCTCTTACACAGAGAGGGAGACAGAAGTATCTTTGTGTCACAGACAGAGACACATGCACTTGTGCACACAGACAGGCACACATGCGTGCGCACACACACACACACACATACACACACACACACACACACACACACACACACACACACACACACACACACACACACACACACACATACACACACACACACACACACACACATACACACACACACACACACACACACACACACACACACACAATAGCAGTCATATCTCTGGAGGGGATGGTGAAAAACAAATGCAATCAAAACCAAACATTCCCCTATTTACCCACCCACTTACTGAGAGACTGCGCACACAAAGTATTATCTGTTTGTCCTTTTCCTTCTTCCCTGCAATCATTGTATGTAACTCCACAGAAAATCACATTGTGACATGCCAGTAGTTCCACCTGTACACCTGTGCAGACTGGGAAATAAAGGCAGAGTCTGATTGTGGTGGGAGGGATGCTGATCTTTGATCTCAACAACCAATCAAATTACACCTCCCTGCTTCTGGTTCAGTGTGTTAACTGTATGAAATTACACATGGTCCAAGCCCAAGTGATGTCTTTTTGAGTGCATGCATGTGAAGGGTAAGGTACAATGTGCTGCATTTTGCAAATATATACGTAGACAATCACATAGTCAGCAATCAACATGCTTAGTGTATGTTAGGCTAACTCAAATGTGTGATAATTAATCATATCATCATGATATGTGTTCTGTGATATTTTTTGCACTCAGTACAGTTGCACAGATAAAAAAGCCTTGTGTGCCTAAGCTAGTAACAGGCTAAGACTATTAAAAATTACTGGACCCAAAAAAGGGTGATAAAATCGAATAACACTTATCTCGGACCCTGCTACAATGAAGTGAGACCACTACCGGCATTTATGTTTAAAGATATATCTACCAGAATAACATAAAGCATCCTTAGGATCTGGCGAGGCATGAAATAGAGTTTGCAAGGCTGGGGCCTTAGCTCAGACTGAATGGGAATTCAATTGGACTTTTCAGTTGCGAGGGTGTATAGATTTTATGCCTGTTCGCGCCCTCTCTTCTAATGCTTTCACTGCAAGCCCCAAATACCACGAAAAAAAAGGGGAAAAGTCAGGAACTCCTGTAATTGCCTAGCGAATCTACTGCGCTGGCAGTTCTATCCGTATCTAATTTCACAGAGTTCTGATCTCTCTCTGCCATCGAGTCTTCTTTATACACCTCAGTCGTGATAATAAATGGCACTTGCATGAGAATAATTTTGCACTCGATGCAGCCAGCATTGTGCCAGTATGTTTTCAAAGCAGAGTATTTCTCATTTCCCCAAAGCAATACAGTGTGATTGGATGAGTCAGAGTGTCTGTGAGTGATTGAACGATTCTGGGCAGACAGATAATAACTCTGAGAGCTCAGGGCCCCTCTGGTAAAGGCAAGTTGTTTGTAGGGTGTACGTGGATGTCTGAGGCAAGATGGTGAGGTCCCACCACAGACAGGGATCAAGGCTTTCTAGTGTTTTGGACTGGAAAGGATTTCATTCTCCATTGAAATTCCAGCAAAGCTTGAAACTGAACAGGAACAAAAAAATCTAAAAGCAGAGATGCACAGAAGGCACAGTTACTATGTTTTGTGATTACCTCTCTGTGTTAAAAGGGCACAGTTGCATATAGACTAAATGGCTACATCATCAGAATCTTCAGCAAAGATGTCTTAGGGGTCAGAGGCTACATGCATAACTATAAAATCTATGTGACTTATTTATTTATTCATTTAAATAATGTCAAGTAAATAAATCCATACAGGTCTTCATGGACACATTTACAGTATCTCACAAAAGTGAATACACCCTTCACATTTCAGCAAAAAATGTGCTATATCTTTTCAAGGGGCAATACTACACAAATGAAACTTGGATATGTTTTTGAGTAGTCATTATAAAGCTTGTGTAGCACTATACATTTTCTGCCCTCTGAAAATAACTTAAGACCCAATCATTTTTGTCTACATAGCAGGCCACAAAAGTGAGTACACCCCAATGTGAACATACCAAATTGTGTCAAAAACATTCATATTTTGTGTAAACACCATTATTATCTAGCACTGCCTTAATACGAGCTGCACGGGTTGTTTTTGTGATCCTTTTCCAGTCCTCCATGATGGCATTACGGATTTGGCAGATGTTAGACACTGGTACTCTTTCACCTCCTGCTTAAAGATGCCCCATGGGTGATCAATGGGGTTCATGCCTGGAGACATACTTGGCCACTCCATTATCTTCACTTTTAACTTCTTTAGGAAGGCAGTGGTCATCTTGGAGATGTGTTAATGGTTGTTTTTATGTTGAAGAAACTGTCGTATGTCCCAGTTTCCGAAGGGGGGGTGTCATGTTCTGCTTCAGAATGTCACAGCACATGTTGGAATCCATAATTCTTTCAATGAACTGCTGTCCCCCAGTTCTGGCAGCATTGAAACAGCCCCAAACCATGATGCTACTACCACTGGGCTCAATTCTAGGCAAGGCACACTTATAATGGTACTGTTTAATATGTTGCTGCCACACATGCCTGACACTATTTAAGCCAAACAAGTTTATCTTATTCTAGTCAGACCACAGGACATTCAGGAGACATGCTTTTAGACTGTGTGTCCAGCAAGCAGTTTTCCGCTCTCATGTGACCCTCTCCTCTCTCTTGTGTGCTTATTAGATGAAGGTAACACCAAGAGTAGAGTAATCTAAAACAGCAAGACCTTGGACTGAGCAGACCTCTGAAAAAGACCATTATACCTGCAACTTAAATTCTGAATAAAGGGACTTTAAGGAGGAATTTAAGGAGGACTTTTAGAATTAGACAAGTATGCTTCAAAGTATATTTCAACTTGAAAATAAAAATAATCTTGTCTGGTGACAATGTGAAAAGACAACACTTGCCCAAGCATTCCTAAAAGCATTAGAGATGTATTTGTACCAGACCAAGGTAGGTCCTCAGTTCAGTGAGTCTTTTTGATGTGTTAGATGCAGATCTAAAAAGATGAGGTGGCGTATTGAAACTCTTTTCATAAAGTGTTATGTGATTTCCTTAGTAAGACTTGTTAAGTAAAATCGGAGCACTTGCTTTCTAAAACAAACCATTCCATTTGTTTGGAATTTGACAGTCTTATTATATCAGGGGATTTTAACTTGCATGTAGATAATGTAGAAAACACCTCTGCCAATGAGTTACTCACACTGATCGATACATTCAACCTAACACAGCATGTACAGGGACCAACACACTCTCTTGGCCATACCCTTGACCTTGTCATCACAAAGGGTCTTAATGTCTCTACAACTGTTGTAGACGTGGCTTTATCTGATCATTTCTGTGTTTTCTTTGATGTTTCTATGTCCCCTCACATTCAGAAGCAGTCTATGACTGTAAGAAGGAGAGTCATAAACAATGACAAGTCTTCTTTTTGAGCAGGCACTCCCACAGCCCCTAAGTCAATCATCAGACTGCGCAGATGAATTAATGACAAATTTTACTTCAAAAATGACACATATTATGGATAGTATTGCTCCTTTAAAACTCAAAAGAGTCACTAACAAACAAAAAAATCCCTGGAAACTGAATCCAATGGTTAAACTGCTAAAGAGAGAGTGTAGAAAGACCGAAAGAAAATGGCGTAAATCTAATCTTCAGATCCACTATCAAATCCATAAAAAGATGCTCCGTAAATACAATTCGGAAATTTCTAAAGCAAGACAGTCTTACTTCTGTAATATCATAAACAGCAATGTCAACAATGCCCGTGTGCTATTTTCTACTGTTGAGAAGTTAACAAACCCATCATCACAGTTGCCTCCTGAGTTTCTCTCAGTTAATAAATGCAACGACTTTGCATCTTTTTTCAAAGGCAAAATTGATAAAATACGACTAAATATAGCTTCTCAATTGCAAATAGCCCAACATCTGGAACCATTGGCTCCAGTGAGAGGGGACCTTAGCTCAATGGCAACATTTAGCCTAATTAATTATGATATTCTTGAAAAAACTGTACAAAATCTCAGTTCATCCACATCTGAACTAGACATCTTGCCGACAATCTTTTTCAAATCTGTTCTTCACCTAGTATCAACAGATGTACTTCAGATTATAAATACATCACTACAGACTGGCATTTTTCCTTCCTCTTTGAAAAAAGCAGTTGTAAAACCTTTACTCAAAAAGAATAACCTTGATGTTTCAGTGCTTAACAACTACAGGCCCATATCCAATTTACCATTTATCGGGAAAATAATTGAAAAAAATAGTCTTTAATCAATTAACTGCCTTTCTGACATCAAATAATTGCTTCGATAAGTTTCAGTCAGGTTTCCGTGCCAATCACAGCACTGAAACAGCTCTGATTAAAGTTATAAATGACATACGTCTGATCTCTGATGCTGGCAAAACATCAGTCTTGGTTCTACTGGATCTTAGTGCTGCTTTTGACACTGTTGATCACTTCATACTACTACATCGACTCGAACATTGGGTAGGATTCACTGGTAAAGTTTTAAATTGGTTGAAATCATACTTGCAACAAAGGAGTTTCTTTGTTGCTATTGGAAACTATACATCAGCACCTGTGTCCTTGACCTGTGGTGTCCCTCAGGGGTCAATCCTTGGTCCATTACTATTCAATCTCTATATGCTCCCACTTGGACAAATCATTAAGAACAACTCAATTAATTATCATAGCTATGCGGATGACACTCAAATCTACTTAGCTCTATCACCTGATGACTATGCCCCGCTTGAGTCTCTCTACAGGTGTATTGACCAAATAAACAACTGGATGTCCAACAATTTTCTTCAGCTGAACGCAGACAAAACTGAAGTAATTATATTTGGGAAAAAGAAAGAAAGACTTAGGATTGCCACTGCTCTTGAGACTAAAGGGCTTAAAGCAAAAGATACTGTTAAAAACCTTGGTGTCTTTATTGACAGTGAACTAACTTTCAACAGTCACATGAAAGCAATCACTAAATCTGCATTTTATCACCTAAAAAACATTGCCAAACTTAGAGGTTTTATGTCAAAACAAGATCTAGAAAAACTTGTACATGCCTTTATTTCCAGCAGGGTAGATTACTGCAATGGCCTTTTCACAGGCCTTCCTAAAAAGACCATTAAACAGCTTCAACTGGTCCAAAATGCAGCAGCAAGGGTTCTTACAAAAGCAAGAAGAACTGAACACATTACTCCAATTTTAAGGTCCCTGCACTGGCTCCCAGTAAGTTATAGAATTGACTTTAAGGCATTGCTTCTTGTGTTTAAAACACTAAATGGGTTGGGACCAAAATATTTGTTGGATATGTTCTTGCTATATGAACCAACTAGGTCTTTAAGATCACAGCAGAAACATCTGTTGGTAAAACCTGCTGTCACAACAAAATGTGGTGAAGCAGCTTTCAGCTGCTATGCAGTTCAGCTTTGGAACCAGCTTCCAGAAGACATCAAAACTGCTCCTACTGTTGGAAGTTTCAAATCTAGACTTAAGACCAAATTGTTTTCAGATGCTTTTTGCTGATGATTCACCTTTTAATTAATTTATTTTTTATCTTTTATGTTCAACTGTTGCTTTCTGATTTACTCTATGTCTTTTACTTCTTACACATATTTTAAAGTTATTTTATCTTTTATCTAGATGACAGTCTGTCTTTTAAATCCCATGTACAAGATCTTGCAAAAAAGGTGAAGGTAAAATTAGGTGCACTATATAGAATCAGGCCATGTCTCACTCTTGAAAACAGAAAGCTGATTGTCCAGTCAACTATTTTGTCAATTCTGGATTATGGTGACACTATTTTTATGCATGCTGCTCCCTCAGTTTTAAAACCCCTGGATACTGTTTATCACAGTGCTATCCGGTTTATCACTGGCGACCCTTTTAAAACTCACCACTGCACTTTATACCAGAACGTGGGATGGTCTTCATTGTCTGCTAGGAGGGACAGGCACTGCCTTATTTTCATTTATAAAGCCCTCCTTTCAAAACTCCCGTCTTACCTCACGTCACTGTTAAAAGTCAAGGCCAGCAGTTATGACACTCGGTCACTGAGCCTCATCTGCCTTGAGGTCCCATTCATTAGATCTAAATGTGGGAAATTAGCATTTTCTTTTTATGCCCCTAGTAGGTGGAATGCATTGCAGGAGGCCCTCCAGTTGAAGGTGTTTTCATCCTTAGATGATTTTAAGAAGCTCCTAGGCCCCCTATTGTCAGAGCAGTGTTCTTGTTTTTAATTTGACTTGATTTTAGATGTTTTTAGATGTTTTTTATTTCTCCTTGCATTTTTATTTCTAATTCTGTTTTAAATTGACCTGTTTTTAGATGTTTTATTTTCTTTTCATTGTGAATATTTTAGATATTTGATGTTTTATTGAATTTTTATTCTTCTTCTTCTTATTATTATTATTATTATTATTTTTAACCTCATCTGCTGTTTGTTACTGTACTCTCTACTTTTATCAGGACAATGCTGTAAAAGAGCTTGCGCTCAGTCAATCTTCCTGTATAAATAAAGATGATGATGATGATGATGATCTTTTATGCTTTTACATTGTCCTTTGCTTTTATTTTTGTTAAGCACATTGAACTGCCTTTGTGTATGAAATGCGCTATACAAATAAATTTGACTTGACTTGACTTGACTTGACTTGACTTGACTTGACATGTGTGCCTGGCGGCGGGAAACTAATTTTACATCATGCAAAAGAAAATTAAATTAAGGACCTCCCGCGGTGGCCAACCCAAATGTTTCACCATCACTCATGAACTCAGAACTCACTGCCCAACAACCAACCCTGAGTACTGTCACAAAACAGAATCCCAGCCTCGTTGGCCCACTATCCTCCAACACCTAAAGGTGGCTGACATGTTGTGGCTTTGGCAACTGACTCTCAGACACCTATCTCTGCTGGTGCTGTATGTGTGGTGTGTCTTCCTACCCTTCCTACATTCCCCCATTCCCTCCCAATATGATCAATTTACCGCACTTCAGCTTCCTCCTCCTTAAGACTTCCTCAGACTTGGCTCCAGAGAGCATCGTGAGAGAACAAACGGAGAGAACCATGCGTCTGTGCTCAGAACGCATGTACTTAAAAGTTTAAGGCATGCGCTAGCTTCTAGCGAAGTCAAGAGGGGGTAAACACTGAATAGACATCCCATGTTACCTTTCACCCAAACATAAACAATCAACAAACAGAGCTGGGGAAGGCAGCTTTAAACAGAATCAGAAACAGAAATCTTTATCAAAATCATATCACCTAAATCAAAATTTCTAGAGGCACAAATACACACCTCTCCATGCTCTCTCTCTCTCTCTCTCTCTCTCTCTCTCTCTTTCTCTCTCACACACACACACACACACACACACACACACACACACACACACAGACACATACACAGAGATACACACACAGAGAGAAAAAGAGAGAGAGAGAGAGAAACAGAGAGAGAGAAACAGACTAAAAGAGATAACAGTGAAAGCCTAATACTTTAGACATATTCTAGACAAACGCTTTATACAAAGTTTAAAAGAATGAATGTTTTGGGAGCTAAAGTAAAAAAGAATGGGTGTTTTGGGAGAAAAGATACCATCTCTGCCACACACAGTTTGTGTTGTTATGAGAGGAGACCAGTTTCATCTCATAATAATACCCTTTTTTATACCGTAAACAACAATAACAGTGTTGGTCGGAGACTAAAATTCTTCTGTTTTCCACCTGTGCCTCCACTGCCTAAAAGCACAATAATGTTGCTCAAGGCTGTTCGATCCTGGCAATGAGTGAGTTTAATATTGAATTCACCTGGGGCAGAGTCATGAGCAGTTAGGAACATAAAAGCTGAACAGCATTCAGAAGTTCCTGAAGTAATGATTCTTCTGCTTAATAACCTGTTGACGGAGTTCACATCAACAACATAATTTAGTGAAATATCTGTACATCAGTTATGTTACAGTATATTTTAAGTTGGATTATAATTAACTTCCTTCACCAATGTTTCCAGAAACTGCATGCAGTTAGCCCTATGACACAACAGTGTCCCCTTTGGCTCTATGTTATCAATAACATAGTCTATGGTATGAACACAGAGCATGTGGATGTCAAATAAGGGTGGAAAGATAGATTCCTAAATTGGCTTTGCAAAAGGTTGCAAACATTGGAGCTTAACAGCCAATTAAATAGCATCTCTCTGTTTTAAGTTTTAAGTCTCCTCCATTGCAATCCATAATGTTGATTGACTTTCATAATTAAAACCTGAGGTGGAGGAGAATTGGAAGAAGAAAGTGGCCGAAATTGTGAAATTGCCCATTATATACATTGGATGAAACAAAATCTCCACCTTTAATGTAGACAATACTATCAAACAAACTATAGCAGTGAACAACAATTCCAGTTATATTATATTATATGTTTGTGTATATGTCCTTCTTCTGCACAATAGAAGCAGAGTTATGTTATGTCTGGTCCTGGTGTGTCTTCAAATGTATTAATTTACTGTAAATGGACAAAAATCCATTTTCTTTGCAACTACCAACTTAAATGTATTCCATTTACACTTTATTGCTCTACTTTGCAGTAAATTGTATTTTCAATGTCAAACAGAATCTGTTGAATCTTTGATATTTTTTTGGACTTTCTAATTATTCAGTAACTTGAGATGTGAAATAGGCCAAGCATGTGCCCGTAGAAATATAATGATGTCATTTTCTTCTTACACCATCAGAATCATGTCTCCATTGCATTGGTCTTGCAATGGGCTCACCTCCAGTTTGGCACCCTCACCATGAATTTTGATTGGTTGTGATTTGTGCATGCTTTTGTTGCGTTAGCAGCACATGTCCAACTATATCTTTATCTTGGGGCTGTCCTTAGCAAGTGTGCAAATTTTCAACATTTTCCTGCATATGGTTTTAGGGGTTGCCATGGACTCCCAAGAAGAATAGGACGAAGAAGAAGAAGAAGAAGAAGAAGAAGAAGAAGAAGAAGAAGAAGAAGAAGAAGAAGAAGAGTTATTTATTTTAGAGTGCCCTTGCTTTTTCAGCATACCATGAGGAGCAGAAGTATGTTTTTTTTTGTAAATAAACATTTTTTCAGGGACAGGATTTGAATAAGAATATACATATGCCAGCTCAGGATATCTTAGGCTGAATCACTGACTCAGACTTAATCACTGAATCACTGACTCAGACTTAATCACTGAACCACTGACTCAAACTGAATCAGCAGACGAGGTGATGATGGGTGTGCTTCCCCTGGGTTGGTCATACTGTATGACCACTGTTAACAAAGAAGCTAATATGTCATAATAATATGCAATTTTACTAGATTTTAATGCACACATTCTGTTCAAATATAATTGTCCT
Source organism: Setipinna tenuifilis (assembly GCA_030347295.1). Lineage (NCBI taxonomy): Eukaryota > Metazoa > Chordata > Actinopteri > Clupeiformes > Engraulidae > Setipinna > Setipinna tenuifilis. Next base: position 31,552,913 of record CM059265.1, read on the forward strand.
CCCAAGTGTCATCACAGTCATTAAAGCCCCTCTTCAGCATGCTCTCTCGCTCCGTAGCCCAGGGCTGCTTCATTGTCATCACGCTGGGCCAAGGACAGCTAGTGTCAGCCGTTACCATTGGCTACCAAAGCCAGGCAGCACCACCGATCCCTGCTTTATAAGGTCCCTGATGTCACAGAACCCGTTTGGGCCTGATGAGGCCCTGATGGGCAGTGAGAGTGAGAGAGGTCAGTGAAGCATCGCTTCACCGGATCCACTGTCATCCTTTGTTTGCAGCCAGCATCTGGCACAGCCACCAGAACCTCACACAGAGGAGGCAGGGACGAAAACAAAGACAGAACAAAGGTCTCCTGGTGTGATTCTGCCCCGGACATACAGATGTTGCAACGGAGTGTTTTGCTAACCACAGTGATTTAGCTGCTGTGTTGTTTGTCCTGAAAGTCATTAGCAGAAAATTGTCTGCGCTTTTCAGGTAGAGCTTCCTGACAGACTGGACTTGGCATTTGCTGCCACTCTGTTGGGTTAGCTTGTCTTAAAGGATTGTTATTCCTCATCTTACATTGCCACCTCTGATAGCATCTGACAGAATTGACAATTTGCCTTCTTGCCCCTGCTGGCTTGATTTCACAAAGAACGCAGCACTTCCATATATCCCAGGTGCATGTGGTTCCTTACCATATGAATACATTTCCATTTTTAGAGTTCAGTGACCATCTTTTTGATCTTTTACACTTTTAATCTTTTGGCAACATTGCATCACAATAATATAGTTGCTTGGTGCTGGAACGCTGGGCTACTGAGGTCATCTACTGTACACATCTACACTATTTTTCTCAGCCTCAAAGCTTTACCATGAATCTTTTAAAAATTCTTTGTGGGTGCTTATTGATTTTTAGCACTTTGACAGAAAAACCATAACTGTGTTACGGGCCTCCTACCTATCTACAGTGATGTCCTCCCCTCTCCATCTGGCGTGGGGAGAACCTGTCTCGTCCTCTGATAGAGACACACACCTCTGCTGTCACCTTGGCTGTCCGTGGGATTCCCAGCGAAGTGAGACCACCAGCCCCCGAGGGTGCCACAGGGGTCACACGGCTGAACGAGCGGGAGGGGCGACGAAATGGAGAGTCAGATGGATGGCTGCTCACATCACTTCTGGCGGAGGGGAGGATGGCGATGGAGCTCTGCCTTTGTCTGCCATCACCTGACAAGATCCATCCATCTCTCCTTCAGAGAACCAGGGGGGTGGGGCGTAGGTGGTGGGTGGATTGGGGGGTGGGTGGAGGATGGTGGTCAGGTGGGAGGCTGTAATTACGCCATTACACCAACAGTTTTTTCACTCCCACGCCCACATTTTTAAACAGAGTGCACCACCCGCTTGTTGCCATGGACTCTGCTCTCCCCACTGTATCTCTCAAACACTGACAGAGATATGTGCTCCTCAAAGAAGGCTCTGAAACATTAATTCAAACAGGCGATCTCTAGTCTCTACATCAACCAGAGATCGAAGAAAGGGTAGAAAGTACAGTCACTGCTCTGTGTGTGTGTGTGTGTGTGTGTGTGTGTGTGTGTGTGTGTGTGAGAGAGAGAGAGAGAGAGAGAGAGAGAGAGAGAGAGACGGAGAGAGAGAGAGAGAGAGAGAGAGAGAGAGAAAGAAAGAGAGAAAGAGAGAAATGCTAGAATGGCCTTGTCTACTACATTGGTTAGTCCATTAGCCCTTTCCCTTCTCTCATCCTCTTTACTGCTCTTAACTGCATCTCCAGCCACAGCTCTGGACCAACTGTTCCTAAGGCAACACTCTTTTTCTCCCGAAGGTGTGAAGAAGAGTCTGTTTGTGGGGGTGTACAATTGTGTGTGTGTGTGTGTGTGTTTGGGGGGGTTACATTTCCGTGTGTGTATCTGTCTGTGCCTGTGTGTGTGTGTGTGTGTGTGTGTGTGGTGTGTGTGTGTGTGTGTGTGTGTGTGTGTGTGTTTGTGTGGTTGGGGGTGGGGGTGCACATTTCCATGTGTGTGTGTGTGTGTGGTCACTGTCTGTGCCTGTGTGTGTGTGTGTGTGTGTGTGTGTGTGTGTGTGTGTGTGTGTGTGTGTGTGTGTGTGTGTGTGTGTATCTGTCTGTGTTTGTGTGTGTGTGTCTGTGTGCGTGTGCCAAAGCACAGATGGTGTACTGCATCATCTCATCCAGCATCTTTCACAGTTACTTACTGTCTGATGGTGAAGGATGGCAAGTCAGGATGATTGTCTTTGAGCAGATTGTCACACCCCATTTCTGCTCACAGATAGCTATGCCACTCCACAAATGTATCTGTTGTTTTACTGAACATGTTGTATAATGCCTGAAATATTGAACAATTATGTGAGTTTTCTGAAAGTGCTAAAAAGAAATTTTCATTAAAAGTTAACAATTTTATAATTGGATGACAGGCCTAATCTTAAAAATAAACACAGTTGAGACCGAAAACAGACTGCTAGAATGCTACTTTTTCTGTATTACCAATTTTACCAATGTTGTCCTGTGAAAGCACAACCACAGAATATGTTACATGCGCTATGCATATAGGTATGTATATCTGAGCTTTACATGACTCACTATGTCGCACTTACCATGACGAAGATGATACGATGATATTAGAAAGACACACAAAAACGAATTGCCAATTAAAAACCCACACCTAAAACAGGGCAAGTTGACAAACAATCTGTTTAATATTCTCGTTGGTGTTGGGATGCTGGGACTGATAATAATGAGTATAACTATTTTGACATTTAGGTTTGTATATGTAAGCTGATGGTGATATATGGCACCTCAGTGTTAGGTATCCCCAGAGAAGGACATACTGTAGCATGTTAAAGTGAGAGGTACTGTAGCTCAGCTGAGAGGATAATTACAGTGTCTTGTGAAGACACTGACACACACACACACACACACACACACACACATATACACACACTGACACATCTGTTTACTAATTCTCTCTCTCTCTCTCTCTATCTGTCTGTCTGTCTCTCTGTCCAATGTAGGTATTACAAATATGCTATTCAAGGCATAATATAAACTCATACTTTGACTGTCATAAATTGCTTACTGGTCTTTAGCTTCATAGCGCTTTTTGTCCACACCATCCTGTAGGTACCTACTGAGGATGCAGTGCAATTAATAAATGCCTCTTTTTGTGGATTTCTTCTAACCGTATTAAATGTGGTGTCCTGCATGTAAGACTCTACTTGCTCTAATCATTATCAATAAGCTGTGACCCAAGAATATCGTAATCGACATCTTCATTAAAGTAGCCGTGTATGCGAACGTAGTCTGTTCTGACTCAGAAGACATCACTGCTCTGAGGACAACACAGTTGCTTGTCTGTTCTGCCAAAAGAAAGATAGAGACAGTTTGATAGAGACACCCACTCGGAAGACATTGGCCTCAATGCCTGCTGGCAGTGTCCTTGTGCTCCAACTCTGCCTCAGTCCATCACAAGAGTACACTCCCCTCTGCAGGAGAAGTGAGGACAGATTATAAAATGATGTGCGCATAACAGACTTCAAGGTCTTCAGGTGAGCTCACGGTTGAGCAATCCATTCTCCAAGGTTGTTGGTAGTTCATTACAAAAGCTTTCCAATCATCAAGGCAGCATAATGCAATAGATTTATTTTTTTTCGACTTTTGACTTGTTACCTCAAATCTGGTTTACATGTTTAAACAAGACTGCTGTTGGCTTGAGTCTTCCTGTTCATCAAATGTAATAAGAAAAAAAATATTCCACAGCACCTGGTAGAAGTCTGTGCAGGATGAATTTTTCAGACCTGCACCAGCCAAACTAGACAATATTTTGTGCATTTTCCACCCACATGCGTCATGTTTAGTCCTGCTCAGGAAGTCATGTTGGTACACGGAGTGGCCAATGCCGCTGCCCCCACCACTGTGAAAAGGCGTCATGTGTGAAAACCACCACCGTGCACTGTTCTCATTTCCATACAAACCCAGATAACATTCTGTGGTTTTTAGAACAAAAAATGTACTTTCATAACTTTTACATATTGTGTGACTCCAGTGGCCTTTCCCACATATATAACAACTTCTTCCCACCTGCATCTACTGTACATTCTGTCAATATAATGAAATCAGGCATGTGCAGAATGACATTGGCATTACAGAACTTTATTAAACATCACAATTGTTTGTTAGATTTGTAACTTCCCCATCATCATAAGGTGATTCCAGACTGCTCTTCTGCTTTTGGGAGCAAGGCAGGATTTGGTCTGGTCAGTACTTTGATAAGTTGGCTGAATTCTTGTCTAAACTTGCAGACTTTGATTAAGGTCAACAACAATAGCAAAGGTTTGGAAACCTATTGCACCATGCTGCATTGATCATTTGGCTATTTTCCACACTTTCATTTGTTACGCTGCATTTGCCTTTACCTGTTGCCAAGGTGATTTGGATGTCACTCCACCAATAGTGTTTGTGGCTGGCAAGAGATTTTTTTTTTACCCTTTTACACAAGTGGATGAATACATTCTCTGTTGCTTTTTTTTTCTTTAGAATCCTAATAGCTGTTCTCCACAGCTAAGCAGTTATTTAAGGGCTGGTTCCATATCACCCTCTCTAGGTTATCTGTACTGCTTTTTTATCACACAAGGCATCCACATGTTTTGTCCTTGAATCATGTGCTTGCCCAGTCTCGTACTCGCAGGCCAGAATGGAGGAGTCATTAAAAGACCAGACTGCTATTTCACATGTCTACATAATATGTGATATGCTGCTACGCCGTATGGTGTTCATGGCCTTTGTGCTTGAAGCTCCATGTTGGAATCAGAGGGAAGGGAAATGAGAGGCAAATGTGTATGAAGTCTGTATCTTTCTGTGTGTGTGTGTGTGTGTGTGTGTGTGTGTGTGTGTGTGTGTGTGTGTGTGTGTGTGTGTGTGTGTGTGCGTGTGTGTGTGTGCCTGTGTCTGTGTCTGTGTGCCTGTGAGAGTTCATCTTAGAGCATACAGACCCAGAGGGAACTGTCCTAGACCTTGGCCTTAAAGCAAGTGAAATTTCATGGCGCACAAAGAGATAGAGATGTTCAGAGGAGCAACACGCTCCACCATCTTCTCATCAGTAACATAATGCCTAGTAATGGGCCAGCTCCCAGATGATTCAATGCAGTATGCATGTCAGGCCCCATTCATCTATTCATTCCTCAGCCAGGATGGACTCATTTGGGATTAATAATTCACTTTACTTGAAGCATGCTGAATAATCTATAAATCAATTATCAAGCAAAATGGTCCCAGTGCTCCCCATTTCCTCCCAGATTCTGGGTCAGGCTTCAGTCAAGGCTTTTTTGACATAGGCCGACCTTAGACCTTTGGAGTAATAGAAAAAATCACTTTTACATTCACACACAAGGCATCTACAAATACAAAGCAGAAGATAAAGCTTCTGTGTGGACAAATGTTAAGGAACACCAAGAATACATTTTGCAAGGTAAGTTACAAATTGGATCCATTATTGCCGAAATGTATAAAAAGAATTTAAACTCTTGGCTAAATTGTGGCCCATACATGCATGAATTAATTGATTAATTAATGAATGGGATGAATAAATTTCACTATTCAGTAATTACATAATTTTCAAGTCAGTAAATTGCTCTTCATGGTTCTCTAACTTTTAAACTCTTTCTTTTTACACAATCCTGGCTCTGTAAATGAAAAGAAAAGTTGCTCGGATGAAGACGTCCCCTTTTGTAGCCAATCAACATGTTACTTTAACAGCAGGCAGGGTGGAGTGTAATTTCATTAGTTCATAAGCACCACTCTAACTACCATCATCAATTTTAGCCAGAATTATGAACTGTGTCTTCAACTATTCATGAAAGACTGACAACAGAACGCTACGAGAAAGCGAATGCAAATTTCCATCAACAGTGCCACCAGATGGAGTGGGCACGTTTCCAATGAGGGAAAGAGCCTTCAGGTCTGTGCCCATGTGGGGAGGCTTGCCACACTCTGCGGAGCGACTGTCATCGGCTGTCCTCCGAGTCCCCGTGAGGCAGGCGAGTGGGGAGAACCCTGGGTTCGCGCTCCCTCGTTCACTAATGAGGCCCCAGGGAGCCACGGCCGAATCCAGTCCGTCCCCCAGACACTGGCGCGGGATGGAAGCGGGGGCGGTAATGAGGAGCACACCTCCAGCGCCTGGCTGCAAGGGAGTGACCAGAGGAGCACACATCCCACTGGACGCAGCCCGCCATGCAGGTAAGGTGTACATATGTCTACACTCATCAGGCAAGCTGATTCTGGCTGAACAATCTGTCTCTTTTTTTTCCCTTCCTTCCTGCCTCCCATTGGGGGCCTACTCTGAGATTCTTTCAGTGTGCCCTTAGAAAAAAGCTAGTTAGTCGTTGGCAAGATAGTGAAAAAACGGGGTTGGGGGGTGTGGGTGCGGGTGCATTCAGGGCACCCTTGACAAGCATGTCCACATGTGCAAACCCACTGTCAGCAAGAGCCATTAAGGAAGAACACATTTTCTCATCAGTGTGGCATGTTTCATTGACCTGTCTGACACGAGCCAAGTCTATTCTCTATTCTCTGTGACCTTCCAAAGTCAGTCTTTCAGTTAATTTGGCCAATATCATTTCAAGTTCAGGACAAGAGTTTTCTCTTTCCCTCTTATGGCACATTAGCAAACAAATGTAAGAGTGAGCATTTGCAAAGGGGTCCCAATACACATAAATGAACAAACAAGTCTGTTTTTCATGCCAGGAAAACCTGAAGGTCATTATCCAGTATGAATTAAATCTGTACAGCTACATGTAATTAAGATAGCTGCCAATGGTCAAAGGTACATGCAATACTTTGTTGGTAGTTTAACTACATTCATATTTACACTGGGACTTAAATGTACAACAACATTTTAGACAGTTTCTTCTGCTTGGAAATCATACCAAAATAGTGTAAATTACATTACATGCAGTCTGCATACATAAAACATGGACAATCAGCTGTTTTGTATTGGTTGTTCTACTGAATATGTAGTAAATGCAATAAAACTGTCATTTAACGTAACCACACATAACACATACATAACCATATACCTATTTAGCTAATCATAAAAAAACATATTTTGTCACAAGGGTATTAAAACTATAATACAGAAGAAATAACATGTACACACAACTGTATGCACACATCAGTGCCATAATATCTTAGTCATTGCTGAAAAGGGGCTGAAAAGGATTCGGTGCCAGACCTTCATTGGCCGCCCTGCGAAGTGATCAGCTGAGTGGCTCAGACCGTAGTGCAGTGCTGAGACGAGACTAACTACTGTGTCTGTGACTGTGACTGTGTGCCCAACTGGGTCCTGGAGAGCATTGGAGGGAACTCGCTGGGGTGTGGCCGATACACATGTCCCACACAACAGTTATCAGAGGGAGCATGCACTGGCATCTGCTTGAACATCTCTGCCTGAAAGAAAACACACACACACACACACACACACACACACATACACACACTCACACTCCCACTCCACTTTCTCCCAGTCTGACTTTCTCGCTTGTCCTCTTTTTTTCTTTTTCTTCTTCCTCCACTCGGATATATTTGAGACGTGTTGCTCTGAGCGCTAGGGTTATTAAATTTTCAGCCCAAGAATAATTACAGTGAATTCAGTGTGTGTGTGTGTGTGTGTGTGCGTGTGTGTGTGTGTGTGTGTGTGTGTGTGTGTGTGTGTGTGTGTGTGTGTGTGTGTGTGTGTGTGTGTGTGTGGTGTGTGCGTGCGTCATTCCTCTCTGGGCCAGCAGGCGACTAATCTCTGCAGTGTGCCAATCAGAGGCCGGTCCAGTCTGTGCAGACCAGTGCCACCCCGGCTGGGCTGCTGACTCCTCCCCTGGGGCCATCACCGCCACAGGCTCTCGGCACCAGGCGAGTCCATCTGCAGCGTACGCCACTTGTTAGTGGCGACTCTCCCCAATGCAGTGCCACAAAACTGACTGACTGGACAGAGCAAATGAGGTGGATAAAAACAGGATGGGGGGCCACCCCTGTCTCCCGACCGCCTCCAGAAAAAGGAAATGTGTATGAGAAGTCAGTTGATGTGCCCCCAACACTGTTTATCATCAAGATGTTTTTGTGATGTGAGGTTTATGATGTCAGGTCAGACTCCTGCTTAAATTAATGGCTGCTGCTGAGGAAGAAGGGAAAAAAAGTTACATTTTACGTCAAGTCTTATTAAAAAATGTCTCCAGCAACCTCCTTACCCTTGCTAGACAAAATCTGATTATCACTCTCCTTGGCAGATATCCCCACTGGCTTGTAAGACTTCATAAATTACTCCGTTACTTGTGGCTCCAAATTAGCACCTTGATATGGGACGAGCCCAGAGGGTACCCGATTTGGGTTTTTGGATTCATAATGAGGAGGAGGAGGAAGAGAAAGAATCACAGAAACAATCCTCTCATAGTCTATTCAGTGAAGTCTCTCATTCCCCTCAACACAGTACCTCCACCCCCATCAGCACCACACACACACATCACCACACAAACCACTACCACCACCATCACACACCACCTCAACACCCCCACCCCACCAACAAAACCACCCCTATCACCACCAACAACAAAAACACCACCCCCACCACCACTACCTCCACCCCCACAACACACCACCCCGACTACCATTATCTGCAATAAGACCAAGTACTCCCCCTAAAAACACCCACCCCCCACCACCACCACCACCACCACCACAACCACCAGCCTCGCCAACAACACCCACAAGACCACTACATTCACCATTACACACCACCATTACCATTACCAGCCATCCAGGAGCTCTTTGCCCAGCATTCTCACAAAAACAGCACATTTACTGGGCTGGCCATCTTTCAGCCAGCAACAGCACTCCATGGGGTATGAAGGATGGGATGGGGGATAGGGGTGGTGGCGTGGTGGGGTGATGTGGTGTGGTGGGGCGGGGTGGGGGAGGCACAATGTCCCTAAATGTCCAGCTGTCTTTTAAGATCACATTTCAGCTCAGTGATGCACTTGGTGGTGCTGAGACGGGGGGGCTGGTGAAGCTGGGTGGAGCTGGGTGGAGCTGGGGGGGTGGGTGTCTGGCTCTGGTGCAGAGAAAGCGGTGCAGCTTTAACCCCCAGTGAGTCCCAGCAGTGCCTTTGCCCTGCTTAAAGGCAGACGGAGTGAGCCAGCCGGTCGCTGCTAGCCGAGGACGAGCGAATGAAAAATGACCGCAGAACGGCACGAGCAGGAAAAGGCCTCCGAGCAAAAAAAAAAAAATTGCTTTTTTAAAAAAGTAGGTGACGATTAAGCCTCTCTGCACTGTGCGTCACACAATGGCCCCTTTGCATTCATTTACCTGCGCTCACTCACAGTGGGTGCAGCTGTCCTCAAAAAACGCTAATAGCCGTAGCTTACGCGCAGCAACACAGGCTATCCTGGTCAGAGGTAGTGGCTCTTCCTTTCAGGGATCCTTTCAAACAGGAAGCAGAGCTCCAGCTGTGGCCCGGTGCCCGGTGCCCGCTGCCATACTAGCTCAGGCTCCTGCATAATTGCACAGCAGACACCGGGGGACGGGCAGAGGCACAGCAAGAGGTGTAATGGCAAATCTGTCCTCTCCCACGTCGGAGACCATGCATTATGAATGGCACCTGCCGTCTGTGTGAGGGTGGCGGGTGGCAGCAGAGGTTGGTGTGTGTGTGTGTGTGTATGTGTGTAAGTGTGTGCCTGTGTGTACGTGAGTAGGTGTGTGTGTGTGTGTGTGTGTATACGTGTGTATACTGTAAGTGTGTGTGTGTGTGTGTACTGTAAGTGTGCGTACGTCTATGTGTGTGTGTGTGTGTGTGTGTGTGTGTGTGTGTGTGTGTGTGTGTGTGTGTGTGTGTGTACTGTAAGTGTGTGTGTGTGTGTACTGTAAGTGTGCGTACGTGTGTGTGTGTGTGTGAGGGTTGAAGTTTCTGGCTCTGGCTCTGATAACATGGGCTGTTCACCCCGACCTAATGGGCAGTTGTGCCCTTTTCCCCAAGGCGAAGGATAAGCTGTGGGAAGTCCGTGTGCACCTTTCAGCAGTTTGAAATATTAATGGTCAGCCGTCATGAAACTTTGAAAAGACTTAACTTTGAGAATTGCTTAGCAACAGTGGGTTAAAGTTGGCAACTTTATATAGATCTGTTGACTAGCTACAGTAAACATGTATATTTTTATTGTTCAGTTACTATACATTCAGGTGCTGCATTATTACTTTTTAAAGTCACAGTGTGTGTGTGTGTTTCTGGGTAGTGTTTCCTTGTGACTTTTCTATCACCCCTTACATGTGTCAGGATGTGTATTCGTGTGTGTGTGTGTGTGTGTGTGTGTGTGTGTGTGTGTGTGTGTGTGTGTGTGTGTGTGTGTGTGTGTGTGTGTGTGTCTATGTCTGTATGTATGTATGTGTAGAATTAATTATACTGTATATAAGGCTATACCATTTTGACACACAAGCAATCTTGAGTAGTAAACACAAAGCAGTTAGTGATGCTTAACCAATATTAATTAACTGCCTGTCTGACCAAGCAGTCACTGTGCTGTGTAAAGGTGGTGTCAAAATCATGATGCTTAAGTCTCTCTTTAGAGGCTGGTACAACAGCTAGACAGACACCCTGTGAGCTGAGCCGGTACTGGTTCAGCTGGTCTTAGTTGAAATATAATTTCTTTGTGTCGCTGTTTTGTTACATTGCAGATTTGTTGTTTTATGTCCTAATATATGTAATTTGTTTTTGGGAGATTGCTTTCAGATATACAACTAGACAATGTAAATATAGACATGCTCAATCCAAATAGACATGTAGGTTACATAAAGTCTGTGTGTGCACATATAAGACATTAGATACATCCCAGAGATATTTGTGTCAGTGTCCACGGCAACCACTTGTTTCAGGGCTGTTTATGTTAAGTACTCTTTGAAAGAGATGAGAAATGCGTCATTCCATCAGTCGACACATCTTCATTGAATGAATTCACACATTGTGCCATTTAACACCATTCCAGGGAACAGAATCCCAGGGCACAGTGTGTGTGTGTGTATGTGTGTTTGTGTGTGTGTGTGTGTGTGTGTGAGTGTGTTCACGTGTCTGTGTGTGGGGGGGTGTATACGTGCATGTGTGCCTGCTCACACAAGTGTGTGTGTGTGTGTGTGTGTGTGTGTGTGTGTGTGTGTGTGTGTGTGTGTGTGCATGTGCGTGTGTGTGTGTCTGTGTCTGTGTGTGTTTATGTAAACACCTGTCTCTGTGATGCCCACGCACCTGCCCAGACAATGAGTTATTACCTCTCGTAATTAATGCGGAAACAAGGAAGTGTATGTCAACACTGCGTAATGCTATTTGTCATGTATGATTTCCATTGGGATACATTCTAATGAGATATGATTTTTTTGCCCTCCCTCCCTCCCTCTCTCCCTCTCTCTCTCTCCCACTCTCTCTTTCTCTGTTTAAAGGGTGCTGTGATCTCCAAAGTCATTAATGCAACCCATTTTGTGAAGCAGCACTCACTCGCTCCAGGGGCAACGCCTTCCACGGCTGCGGGATTGAATTGTTTAAAAAGATCAACGCATTTAAAGTCCACCAGCAATGTGCATTCTTCAGAAGAGCAGTAATCATGTGCGCTGGAACAGCCCTGTGTAGCCTGCGTATCAGTGGGTGGATAGGAGGGGTCAAGTCCATACATTTCTGTCTCCATGCGTAGGCTGGTCAACCCCCTCAGTTTCTACCGCGAATACCTCAGGAAACCCAACCTCATTAAGGCCTCCTACTACCTGCTGTTTGAGCATGACCTCTTTCTCTCCGTGCAGTTAAAGCTGCACTGGCATTCGTGGAATTTCTGCACAAGCCTCTGCCAAGCATTCCACTCTTTTCCTCAATGCCATGCCATGCCATGCCATAATATGGAATGGCATGCCATGCTATGCTATGCCATACTATGCTATGGCAAGGCTCTGCCATGCCATGCTATGCTATGCCATGGTCCGTGTGCTGACCTGGAGTGCAGGAGCCTCGACACAATGGTGGGGAGGACTGTGGGCAGAGCCAAATCCATCTTTCAGTGGCAGCCATGTGTGGGATCGCTAATGAGTACCATTTGCAATAATTAGTGCCTGTTAAATTAATCTTCAGTGGAACGCACCCGGATTCATGAATCAGCGTGAGCTATCTTAGGGAAAGGGGGTGTCGCGAAATAAGGGCGACTTGCAAGAGGGGAGAAGGTCTGTGTTCTGGGGCACATAAAAAAACTGCTGTTAGTAACATTTTTTTTTTGTATGGAGGGCAGTGAGCATGAAGCTCCGCAGTGTGTAAGCATCAGTCCCAGATGCCTTGGAGCACACGGTTTATTATTTATGTTACCACTTTTCTAATCCATGTCAGGGCGTGTAGACTTAATCAGAGTGAATAAAGCAGGTTGCACATTGCAGCGTAAACCTTGCATTACTCAGGAGGAGGTTCTTGCTGTAGTAAGTTAAACTTACAGACAATATGAGTTCAAACTAACACTATTTACTGGCTCTCCAGTATTTTTAGGCAAGTATACTTTCATGACCAAGTTAGAAGTAGCAGAGGTGTTTATACTAAACACAATTGCAGTATTTGGCAGAGTAATATCTCTTATTGATCTGACACATTTGATCACAGTCACTGATGTCCGTCATGGTATGGAAACATAAACCTTTACCCAGTGGGTGCATGCGCATGCACATGCACACACACACACACACACACACACACCCACACACACACACACACACACACACACACACACACACGCATAAAGCATTGCCACAAACACACACACACACTCACACAGCATTGACACACACACACACACACACACACACAACCCACTGAAGGCAGGTCTGCTAAAAAATCAAAGCCACTTTTCTGCCAGCTCAATAATCAGCATGTAGCCTTGATCTTTGCCCTCCACCATCGGCATACAGTAATAATTATCGCCAACAATAACAATGTAAGTTGCATGTTCATCAGAAAAAGAAGTTGAAAAAAAAAACGCTTTCCATGGAAGCTGTAGTGCCAGCAAACACACGGGAGAAACTCAATACGACAGCGAACAAAAGGTGTGCAGTGCAAGTGATGCCCCGAAGTCATGCATGCATTCATCAGAGTGCACACTAGGCATGGTGGAATTCAAAGGAATGTGTTGCGGTGGGCACACTCTCCACTGCAGTGCCTGAGACACATCAGGCCCGTTACAAAGACATGAGCATAAACGAGATATTTATGGCCAAGCAGCACGGGGAATCATTACCCTCTGTCTAATAACTACACACCTGGATATTACCGCTCTCTTGATATGTATGCACACTGCCAGTCTGAACAAGAATAATGAGCTGTGATAGCAATTCATTTCACCTTTGTGAAATGAATAACAATTAAAACTACAGTAAAACTTTGTTTGACTTCTTTGTTTCTGTACTGACTGCTGTGGCTCTCACTGCAAAATCAATAACACAAGAATATGGCTTGATCTCTTGCAGCAAATAAAATATAGACAAATAATGAACAAATGTAAGTGGCTTGTGGAGCGTTTCATCAAGAGCAGATGCCAGGATGCTGATGGAGCTCAAACACTATTTATGTCTCAGCCTTACTGGCGTGCAGGTTGCCACATTATCAAGTCAAGTCAAGTCAAGTCAAGTTTATTTGTATAGCGCATTTTGTAAACAGAGGCAGTTCAATGTGCTTAACAAAAATAAAAGCAAAGGACAATATAAAAGCATAAAAGATACAAGATAAAATAAGTGTAAAAGATGTGTACGATAAATAGAGTTAAGACATGGAGTAAAGCAGAAAGCATTAGGTAAACATAAAAGATAAAAGAGGTAAAATAATAAATAAATTAAAGGTAAATCACAAGCAGAAAGCATCTGAGAACAGTTTGGTCTTAAGTCTAGATTTGAAACTTCCAACAGTAGAAGCATCATCTACTGTACATCCTACTCACCATTTCATATGGGCCCCACAGGTCTAACTACTGTACAGAACAACTGTGCCGAAATAATAAGACCTACACCACTGACTTTCAGCAGGGTTGCCTGACCTCAGGGAACTCATATAGTGACATTAGATTTAATTATGTAATGTAATGCAAATGTAAAAGATTAGTGTGTTAGATGTGTTGGGTTATTTTCTTTACTGGTTTTGTCTTTCAACTCTTGCCAGAACTCCAAGCATCTGCATCACTGTTGCCACTGCGCCATCCACAGAAACTGATGTTCAGTAACTTATAATAAACTTGAATTTCACTGAAATAGTTATTAGTGGATTTTATGACCTGATATATATATAGTGTACTCTACAAGGGTTTGGTGATATGAAATGTTTTGCTTTCTGTAGTTTTGCATGTTATGACATGGGCAGTCATGGGCTAGCGGTTAAGGAGTTGGACTTGCACCCTAAGGTTCAATTCCTGACACCGACAAGTGAGACCTACAATGACACCAACACTGACAAGTGCTGCTGTGCTCACATGGGGGAAATGAGTGACCAGCGTTCTCCTCCATCCTCCCATCCTCCCATCCTCCCATCCCCCATCTTCCCATCCTGAGGAGCCCCGAGCATGGCACTGTCCCTGCACACTGCTCCCCGACCCCTGGGTGCCGTTCTCATGGCTGCCCCCTGCTCACCATGTGATGGGTTGAATGCAGAGGTTGAATTTCATTGTGTGCGGTGATGTGCCGCGTGCCAGCACTGACTTTCACATAAATTTCCAGCTAATGCTGTTATACTAATGCTAATGCTGATCATTGTTTTACTAATCATAACGGGATGTTTTAGGTGGATTTTAATTACTTCAGTTCAAGAGGTGTTGTCAGTTTTTCTTTTTTATCAGGATATTTAAGTATTGCTGAATTTCCATTAGGGGTCCTTAAACTGGTTCCTGCTGTGTGTGATGTCTAAACTAACACATGTATGCGGTTAGGAGTCCGACTAGGTGAATCAATATGGTAATTATGTTCTTAATGAGATGTAAGACCCAGCATTTTAAAATGCTGCTAAATTACAGATTGCTGTCTGCTCAACCTTCTCACTAACCATGTTCAGTGGGTAAACATGACCAGTGACGCTCAGTGTGTTTGACGTTAAGCTTAAATTCCCACAGGTCTGCAGCCTATGTATTGATTTATAGCAAGTTCAAGTATTAGTACACTGTCAGTGAGTGATTTATTGCTTTTAAACACTCCATTGCAGAACCCTTGTCAGTTATCCTAATGATTCAGTGTGAGTATCAGAGTGTCTGCACAGAGTTTACCTACCATGGCTAGCAGTAGCAGTCTTACCTGCACAGAGTGTATTACACTGCCATGCTTGCATTTCTGTACAATGACTACAATGTTCAATAGAAGGATCAAGCCGCATGGTGGATGAAAAATGAGGAGAAATAATATTCTGGAAATAATGAAAAAGGCCAAGGGACGGTGACTATGAACATCATTATGGCATTGCAAAAATACCACCCGGAGATGCTTAAACTGCAAAATAAAGTGTATTGAATAGGCTACAGTGAATCATCATCTTTGGTACGGAGGTCATAGGTTGGGTCTCTTGACATCTTATGTAGCTCACTGGCAGTCATCCCAGGGATAGTTTTATAATGGCCAACTAATTTCAATTCATTTGCCGCGTCTGTTGTTTGTTGCTGCTGCTACTGCTACTTTTGTTGTAATGGCCTTGCTGAGGAGAGAAAAGGACAAGGTCTACTGATGATTGACAATCATCCCATTCTGTCCAGTAGTTGGGGCAATTAAAATTGTCTTGACAATGTTTTAGTGTCAAGATTTTTTTTTGTCAAGAAAAGTTTTGCACACCATCAGATACTACATTTTTTCTGATGTTGTGTTCCTTCACTCAGCATCTAAACACACTGTTATTAGGCAGCTCACACTTTTTGCAGGGTATTTACTTAATTAATTATTTTCCACACTATCTAAAACTTAAACTACAATGTGATGTCTCCTTCTATCAGACATACAGTAATATACTGTACTGTAATATGAGAAGAGTGACAATATAGTTTCTGTGAAATATAGTTGCTTCGTCTGGTATATACTTTGGATTGTAACTTGACATACAGTACACAAAAGCCCGCAGAGAGCAGAGAAGGCTACTGTGTATATAGCTTCCATTCCCCAGAATGACCTACTGCATTAGTTTTGAATGACTTTATAGTTTCACACATACAGTACATGTCAGGATACAAAGGATCGGAATGTCACTGAATCAAAGCCTCAATTCATACCTGGGAGGTATTAACTGGCATACCTGGTTTCTTAGCATCAGATTCTCTAAAGGTCCCTGACAGAGACAGTTCATAGATATCTTGGTTTCTCTCTTTCAGTTCCTTAATTTCTATCTCAGGTGAAATTATTATCATTATTTTGCAGTTATGCTGTAGTGGACAGCAGACCTTTAAAAGTCCACTTTTGTGGCCTGTTGTCTTTCCTCTATTTCCTCTGACTGTAATATAATATGTGTAATGTACATTGAAAGTATAAATGCACAGATGGTACACAGTTGAGGCAATGTAATGAGAGATGAGAACTATAGCGGGATAAAATATTAGTACACTTCTTATACCACACCGCTCCTAATTGTTGACTACAAAAGGTTTATTCTACATTCACTGGTATATACACATACACTGCAAGGACAAAAAGTTAATTCATTATTTATTGGTATACACTGCAAGGACACAAGGCTTTGTGTCAGTGTGGCATGGGAGACATCAGTGAATTCACTAAGAATCCAATAAATCCATAAATATCACAAACAAGAGGAAAACAAAGGATGTTTACAAAGCTTTAAGATAAAATCAATGATGGGCAACAGTGTTTCAAAGACAAAGGGGTGGCATAACAAAGTTATCACTACAACTGGCATCCATGTTTAATTCATAAGTTCCTTCTGAACCCATGCAAAGTGTACAAAAAACATGGGCCAACAAATTGATTCTGTTCTGAGCAGAATGCATTCTACATTCTACATCAAATGTTAAACCTCTCCTGTAAAAGACAAACAAACCACTTGATGTGTTGTTTGTATTAGCAGGGCAAAGTGCATGCAGAGGCACAGGTTGGTGACTGTCGTAGGCACCAACTCGGCATAGTCACACAGTAAATGGAAAACACTTGTCGGTCCGTTTTGTATTCTATGACTAAATAATGGATGATAATAATGTAGTCACTTGCTCAGGCTTTTCAACAAGGGGACTATAGTGCATAGTTTCAGAATCAGAAATATCTATTTATAGATGGGTACATCGTGTTTGCTTTGGAGAACATTGAGAGCTATTTGACAATTCAGAGCACCCAAAGCTTTAAATATGTTGATGCCTCAAGGTCAGTGTACTTCAGTGATAAAAGCTGTCATGCAAGGTGCCAGCCAGTACATTGGGAGCAGTATAGGGGCCAATGTCATAATCATTTTGCCATGTTAGATTTTGTGAATATGCAACCTTTTTTAAATACCAAAGTATTAATTATAACAGACTTATGTTATGGTATTGTATAATATTATGGTATTAAACATAAATAGCTACATGAATGTTACTTACAGTATATCATTGCAAACTTCAGAACTGCTCAGCTGTTTGTAAAAAAAAAATGTTCCTAGCACATATTCTGTCACTCAGAACACAAATCTAAACTGGTATCCAACTCATCACTGGAGAGTGCAAAACACATGTCCTTCTGTGTGACCCTATCTTTGAAGTTTATATGCTTACGGTATTTCTTCAATTAAATTTTCTGCATGTTACTCTCCCTGTTATTCGACCTTTAAAGCTAATGTTCTACAGTATAGTTAAATTGGTAACATGACATTTATGTTGTAGACAGCAGACAGTCCACATAATAGTGACATACTCCAGCTGATAGTAGACTGAAAAAACAGTTTATTCTCTTTATGAGGTTAAATTGTTTTGCATATTTAATGGAAAACAGACATGACCTACTGACATGACCTTCATTTGAGCTATCAGTCAAAGTAAGTCATCACCATAGAGATAAGACCACAGCTTACAGTCCACAACTTTCCTCCTGCATGCTCATCGCAAAGCCTGCCTGTGCCATCTATGCATGCTTATGCAAGCAGCTCCAGCTACAGTAATGTGCCTCTCAGTAAATATTTGGACTGTGGAGTATGGGAGGGGTGGGGGGTGGGGGGGTGCCAAGGGGTGGCTTGGCTCGTAAACGCTCAGGTATAATGTACAGTGATTTCCGCCAGCTATGATCAACGGTGGTGTCAAAAGGTGCAGGCCGGGGGTCGCCCCACAGTGCCAGTGCTGCGGAGGAGAGGGCACGAGTTCACCGTCGCAGCAGTGGGGGCCTGGGGGAGAGGACCAAAACATGCATGAATAATAAACGTTGTGCTGAACATGCTCTACTGCTGTACTGCTACCAGGGGAGAGCGGGTGGGTTTTTTAAATAGACTGGTTTGGTGTTGGAGCGAGTTGGAACCAGGGGAGTAATGGAGGCTGATGATCACAGGTAAAAACACGGTTTATGCACTTTTTAAACTTCTGTATTTTAAAGCAGTGTTCTCTTACCTTTTTATAGTCGCTTTATGTCCAGCTATGTTCTGAATACCCACCTTTTTAGCCACTGCACGTACAGTTTACCTGTATCTCTTTATACGGCTGGTCAAAACAACATGCTGAAACCAGATATACGCATAGCGTTAATGCCGCCAGTGCCTCAGATAAATCCCTCCTGCCAACAGGCAGAGCACATTGTGGCATCTGGGGAAAAAAAGTCCTTAAACAGACTCTTGCAACATAGCTGCCTGAGCTTCCTGCAAGGTGGTGAGTTGTCTTGCATCACAGAGACAAGAACTTGTCACCACCCTCTAGAGCTGGGCAATTAATCGAAAAAATAAATCAAACCGACAATTGTAACCGTTAATCGACAGTAATCAAGCACATAACTACTAATTGTTGTTTATTATTAGTGTTATTGTTATTTATTTTGTAAACTTTTAAAAAATGTATATTCTGCGCATTCCAGTGTGCGTGTACTGTTCCTTTGAAAGCACACTACCACATGTGGTGTCATGTGATTCTGCCCAGTCCAGTCAATTAAAGAAGATTTTGATTTGTAGTTCTATTGACCAGTCCTAATGATGATAAAAATCGATATCTGGTAATACGGAAAAAATATATTTTAATTAAAAAATTTGCCATATTGCCCAGCCCTACCACCCACTCTCACATTAATCCTGTGCATGCAGCCGAAGATGTGTCCATGACAACAGACAACCAAGAATACCTAAGAGGCATACAGTATACACTCCATGTATATACACATGCAGTATTTGTGGAATGTAATCTTTGCTGTGCACCTGAAGACCCTAATACTGTTAGTACAGCTGTTAGAATTCTGCCCATGGACTCACCAAGCTACCGTATTAGACTAGAGCCCAAACAAGACAGAGAGAGAGAGAGGGAGAGAGAGAGAGACAGAGAGAGAGACAGAGAGAGAGACAGAGAGAGACAGAGAGAGAGATACACAGCATGTGGGAGTATCATTTTCTTAAAAACCCAACCTGATGCCAGCTGGTGTGAATCGGCTGAGGCAGCCTGCTGTCCCACACTACGTGGAAGGATGTGAGATCTAATAACCTAGAGAATATTAAAGTCTGCTTCAGAACTGAGACCAGTATAACATTCTCACTGGGACCATCAAAATAAGACTAAACATGACATGCAAATCTCATTATCCACAAGATAATATACCCTTAATTCCTGTATCCTTGCCCTAATGTTGGCCTGTGGCCACCTCAGATGTGGAACAGTAGAGAAGCACAGAAGGCGTGACACCAGATCAATCACATGTGCTGATTCAGAGTAGTGATCCTTGATTCCAGAAACCTACTGTGGTGATGTGGTCCTTTGGCTTATCAGAGAAAGAAGGCTGAGACAATGCTGTGATCCACTCACAGGGTCATGACACACATATTTGTCTAAATCAGAAGATCAAGTTTCTTCCCTCAGGTAGACCAGTCACACACACACACGCACATACACACATAATTACACACACACACACACACACACACACACACACACACACACACACACACAAAGCGTCAAAGCTAAGCACATGATCTCAAATTGTGTAGCACCTGGTATAACCCCATGGTTGCTTTGTGAAAGCCACGTTTGCCGTATCAGATATGCACATATACTCCTGTGCAATGGATATATTTACCCATAATGTCCCAGTACATATATAACATTGTGTGATTTTAGAAATTGTGTTTGGTACATCAATTCTATTATAGGGTGAATAAACTATATTGATAGGTGGATAAACTCTGAAATTTGAGAGGTGGGCAAACTCCATTTACTTGTGTTTATCCTCCACTACCTCCCTGCTCCTGTGCAACGGATATATTTACCCATGATGTTTCTCACCACTACACCTCTGCTTCTTTGCCCTGGACTCATAAAGGAGTTCTGAGTCTAACACATGAGCACAGAGTGTACAAAACAAGTAGAAACTCCAAAGAGGAGTTTAATCTTGAATGAGGTTTTAATCTTGCATGATTATTGATTGAAGAGATAAAGATTTTGTTATTCAGAAAAGCCCTCAATCGTGTGCACTTTTATTTGAAGGATTAGCAGGAAGATTTAAGAGCTTTGAGATTTAAGATGTCTTGAAAATTACTCCACCAGAATATTCACTTGTTTGGAATGAGACTTGCAAATGAATGACAGTGCACAAAACTAATGCAGATCACATCTGCCCAACGCTGTCTATCTCGAGCTTTAGTGAATAGTTTTTTTTTTTACACACATCACTTTAGGGATCTGCGACCTCTTGCTCATCCTAATAAATAATTTAACCAGGAAATAATAAACACACTCAATAATCCCTCAAAAGACCAGACCTCTCAGTAATCTCTCAAAAGACCAGACCCCTTTCACAGTCAGTCTTAGAGTGTTCTGACAGTCTGAAGGACTTCAAATGCAAACAGCGTTTCATGAAGAGGTACACAAACCAGATATTCCCTTGCGTGTACGTATGTGTGTGCTTCAATGCATATGAATACATGATACATGCATGTTTTGGTAAGGCTTCAAAATAATAATAATAATAATAATAACGCTGGCACACAGTGTGCTAAAGCCTGTCTCATTGAATAGCACTGTCTGAATTCTGAAGAACATTTTGAGTAAAACACTGTTGCTCTCACTGGGATTGCATTTTCAGAACTGTCATTAGTATTTATGTGGAAGAATATTAGAGGTAAGGGCCTTGTTAATGAGGTCTGCATGCAAGGAAGACACGTGTTTCCTAGAGGGGCACGTGTAGCAGACAAGAAAATCCTGTTTTTGGATGGATGGATAGATGGATGGATGGATGGATGGATGGATGAATGGATGGATGGATAGAGAGGTATAGGTACATATAGATTAATAAAGTATCTACTTAAATGGGAGTGTACATTTAAACATTTCATACAGTACGTATACGTGAAGAATTCGCCCTTTATGAGATATTAAAAATTGTACTTAATACATACCTCTCAATATTTTTAACGTCCAGCTCTACATATCTGAATGTCAGTTATGATTAATATAATGAAGGGTATGAATTTTAATGCAGAGGAAACAGGCTTACCACTAAATGCAGCCTGAAATTAACACTGCACTAATGTCTGCATATTCTTGTTTAAGTTCTGAGTTTTGACATGCATAATCGTGTGATGGTTGTTGATATGAGACTATTAAAAATCATGAAAGAGTAGGATATGAATGCTAACAGGTATTATTATGTTGTGAGATTACTTGACTAATGCAGTGTTACATGACTATAATAAACATGGTGCCTCCGAATCTGTGCAAACAAAACACAACAAGGTACATGAACCATCTAATTGAAATTCCAACTGTCCATTTGTATTTTTGACATTAAATACCTCGGAAATTCAACTTTATCAAAGGTATTATTACATCATAATCACAGACACACATGACAGAACATATGGGTCACACACATCGCTCTCCCCAGTGTTATTGCTTCTGCCAGGTTCACTGGACAGAGCGTTCTCATTTAAATGCAAATTCCTGCAGAAGATACTGGGAAGCGTGCACAAGCACACACACGCACACGCGCACCCACACAGATGTCTCACACTTCTTGACATTAATTTCCTCAGCATTTCTTTAAAGTCTCTTAAAAACTCATATATTTACAGGTTGGAAAATGCTGACAGAAATTAATCAAGATGGTGGTATCGATATTCTCACAACTTCAGGTCTTCCAGGAAAAAAAAAATCTCAGTATTGTAACACAGTCACTCGTTTGCGTCTGATTGGAAGGTTTCCAAGTGAAGCAAAGTCATTTTTCCATGTCATGCACATTTTTTTTAATGTGCTTCAGTGACACCTTCTTTATCAAGGGTTAAATGTACAAATGTTGGAGATTGTGGGTATTAAACAGCAAGTAATGAACAGAAAATGCACTTTGTCCGTATGGTCCGTATGAATGCATTATACCTGTGCCGCATTATGTCTTCACTAAAAGCACAATGGAATTAACTTCATTTTATTCATTGTAAAACTTGCAATGCAAAAAGAAAACAAAAGTTTAGGAAGTTCAAGAAATCAATATACGACCTGATATTGTGCCAATCAACAGAGACACTGCAGCACATAACCCATATTTCAACATCATCTAAAAATGCAATACGGGTGATTGCAACATAAAAAAAAAAATCAATGTTGCACCAGCTACATGGGGAAATGGGTGATGTAAAAACAGACAGCAAGACAAAAGTTTTAAACTACAGAGAAGATTACTTTTAACAGCACAAGTGAGCAACACTTTCTGCTGCTGCTGATGGTATTGTTTTTTTTTCAAAGGGTTTCTGGGTGCACACAACAAATGCCTTTGCTTTCACAAAATTGCACAAATGGACCTTACCCCTTTCCATTTATACAATATAATAAAATATGTAATCTGTCTCTCTTCACTTGTCTAATCTGTCCTATGACTCTGCATAAATGTTTTAGGTTTTTTTTTTCACCATTTCCCTGGTCCTTCCTGGAATGTGTATGCATATGCAGGGGAAGATGCTCTTGTCACACTGTGCTGCTGTACCCAGCAGATCGCACCTTTTGCCCCGTGTGTTCAGTCCGTGCATAGCATACCACTACGCACTCTCAGGTGCAGGTTACAACAGTGTTGTGCCAAAAAAACACCTGGGCACCATTGTGTCAGTATGTTTGACCAAAAATGCTAATCAGTGCCTTATGTTTTGCATTCCACGACATTTCTGAAATCTTATGGGTTTTTTTCCTCCGATACATTGCAGACAGGTCTGTTTGATGTTTAGGTTATTGTGCATTCATCATGATCATCTGTACCAAACAAGGGCAAGCCAAAAGTGATACTCAGTGCCTTTTTTATTTACCTTTTAGTACTTTTTTATGACTCTGGCTGTAACAGTGGTCTCCTATATTTGACTCTCTGGAGCTGAGTCTCATTTAGCTTTAGGTGAGAGCCTGAAAGGCCTTGTCACTGTCAGGACGTACCTTCCCAATTCAGTTGTTCTCTCTCTCTCGTCTCTCTCTCTCCTTCCCTCTCCCCCTCTCTCTGTCTCTCTCTCTCTCACTCTCCTTTCCTCTCTATTTCTTTGTCTTGCTCCCACTTTCTTCCTCTCTCTTTCTCTCTCTCTCTCTCTCTCTCTCTCTCTCTCTCTCTGTCCCTCTGTGAGAAGGCTTGCCGATGTCTCATTATCTCCATAAGCTGGCTGTGCAAGGCTCACTCTTGTTTCATCACTCACTTCAGCTCTATACTCGCTTGAGCGCCACTGCTTTTTAAAAGATGGGTCACACAGCAGACTCCTGCACTTTTCACAAAGGCTGCAGTCTGTGCCGTGAGTCTGTGACTAATGTACGCATGTCTATGATCAAAGGCAGACCCTGGGTTTCTGAGAAAGTGGACAAATTACAGAATCACACACTTATTGTCTGATTACTCAGCTCCCCCTTCTGATCCCCAACATCCGCTACCAGCAGACATGCTTCATGAGTAAGTGCTGGAGACCTTTACACAACACAATATAGTTCCAGTGATTTGCAGTAAGTGTGTGGGTGAATACTGTGCTGGTGTGGTCACCGCGTTTTTCCGACTTCAGGAAAAGGGGCTCAGCACACTCAGACGTACGTCTGGCAGCGCATGAGTGATTATATTAATTACCTTCCGTATCACCCCTGTAGCCACACTCCAGCCCTACTCCTGCATTTCAGTCACGCCACCTGAAGACACCTGGATTGCACACCGCCAATACGTGCCATGGTGATAACACCCCTGTCAACACAGAGGCTTCAGCTCACTGGCCATTGCGCCCCACCACCCCCTCTCCCCGTTGGTGTGTGATTATTTTTGCATTGACCACATTCATCTCTGTTTGTTCAGCTGGGGCACATTCTTCCATCTGGGGATGGATGCCCTGTGGATGGCTTAGCCCATCTGTCCATGCCTGTTTCCTTTTTTCAAAGTGAGAATTTATACATGTTTGTAGTGTTGGTGTGATGGAAAGAAGGGGGGCGGGTGTTCACTGAGATATCATGTAATTAAAGGTTATCAAATATTGTCTCGGTATGAGAATGCAACGCACTGACCTGACAAACACACAGTTAAATTAACCTTGAATGATGTCGTCTGTTAAAAAATTGATTCAGTTGATACATCACACACAATACACACAATACGGTAATGCATGTGTAAAGCTGACCTAGTCATGCTCACTGGCAGCTTCTGTTAATTAATGCCATTAATGTCATGCATACACTCTCTGCTGTAGAACTTTCAGCAGGGGAGCTTCGAACATTCTAACAAAACAACATGTAATTCTTCGATGGCACCAGATGTTCTTTAGAATGTTCATTTTACATGCTGGTCACACCAGAATGATGCTACCTATCACACATACACACACACACACACACACACACACACACACACACACACACACACACACACTATGCTCTGATACCCCATGCGGTATATGAAAAAGACCTTAGCCACAGAGCTGGGAAAGAGTGGTAGAGTGAGACACTGGAGGGTGCTAATCTAGCCGATGCATGGGGAGAGCAGGAGCCAGCTTTATCCCTATGCACGTTCACCATGCTTCTATGGCACACCTTTGATACTCTGTGCGTTCCCCTGCCGATCAAAACGCCCGTTCACAGGTTTTCCACACCTACCTCTGGGCCCAGAACAGACAAGGTGATTATTTGGAGAGAAAAAGGGATTTCTGCCTATGTTTTTTTTCCCCGCAGTGTTTTCCTTTTTGATGTAGAATTCTGTTTCAGGCCCTGCCAAAGTGCTCTTTGAGAATGAGGAGAGCGGTGAACCAGAGAAGACATCTTTTAAATGCTTCTCATCTGGCCCTTTTCCAGTGAGCTATTCTTCCCTAACCTCAAATGGGTAATTATTGTTTCTGTGAGCATATTTTGGCTTGACAATATCACATCTCCTATATTAAATTTGCCCTTTAAATTTAAATTGGTGCAAGCCGGAGAGTACATCATTTGTCTTTTTGCCATTTCTGACAATTTGAAATATTGGGAACATCATCCCAGAAACCTTCAGAGCACAAAATAAAATTTTGATAATGCATGTTTGCCTGAACTCATTGTATTTATTGTCAGAGGATGACCTAAAATGACTGCAGCAATTGTAGTGAGGGACTTAGGCAACTTTTTGTTGTTGACTTTCTGAAATGGTCAATGCTCATTTAGATCTAAAGTTTTCAAAACATTTTCTGAAGTACTAAGCACAAAAAAAGTAATTTAAAGTGTACTTTCGAGAGAATGCAGAGTAACATTAATTTGAAGTTAGCCTTCAACAAAATATATTGTTTTATGGATATATGTAGCAGAGGCACATCTTTAAAATTGAGTTTATAAAATAATGTGAAAACAGTTCCTCAAAGTAATTTTTGTTCAGTTGTTTAATTAAGGTATTGATATATAAAACTACAAATGACTATTTACTATTAGCTTGTCATTTACTGTAGCCTAAGAGCTATCACTTGGCACCTTTGACATCGGTACAGTAGGTACTAGCAACAGGGACATGCGCTGCCAGGATTCACATACAGCCTTGCGTGTAAGCAGCAGCACAGTAGCATTGCAAAAACCATGTCTCTCTGGAGAGTTAGTTTAGACAATGGTTGGGGTCACCGGCCTCTCCCTGTGTCAAAGCTTTTAAACATTTCTCCTAAAGGCCTCTTTGGAGATGTGAGTTAAGAAAAGATTAGAAAGAGATCTTTGATCTTAAATGGGATTTTCTAACATACATTTGACTAAATTTGGATTCAGGTGTGAAATAGCATTCCTTTTGTGTCAGCCCAAATCCAATTTATGCTTTCAAGATACCCTATTTTCCATTCAAACTGATCTACTCTCACCTATTTCTCAGAAGAGTCTCCTAGGAGCAACAGGAAAGAGATCATTTCAATTTGTGTTTGTGTATGCAGTGATTATTCAACCCCCCCCATCTCTTTGTAAAATCTAATATTTCACACATATATTTTCCGCCACTGAAAACTAACAGCTCCAAGCAATTATTTGCATAGCAGTACTCAGCCTACAGCTATGACTGAGCACATCCCTGCTGTGAATGTTATGCTTAAAGTGCATGATTATTGCCACAGATAACCAGTTTTAATGCCTATTACAGAAAATTCACCCCTCGCCATATGGGGAGTTAGAAGTGATTCTGATGGCTCTGAAAAAAATCGTAATAAATCCCTTCATTCTGAGTGCTGTGAGAATCATGTGCTAATGTGCTACCCATTACCTTGCTGTGAGTGTGTGTGTGTGCGTGTGTGTGTGCGTGCGTGCGTGTGTGTGTGCATGTGTGTGTGCGTGCGTGCGTGCGTGCATGCATGCGCGCGTGCGTGCGTGTGTGTGTGCATGCATGCGTGTGTGCGTGCATGCGTGCGTGCGTGTGTGTGTGTGTGTGTACGTGTGTGTCTATGTGTGTGTGTCTGTGTGTGTGTACGTGTGTGTCTTTGTGTATGTGTCTGTGTCAGTGTCTGTGTGTGAAGCCCAGAATATTATCACCTAGGGCCAAATCAGTGGGATTGATCAACCCATCCTGGGTGATTATTCCAGAGGTTCGCAGATGGAGGCAGCATTGATTTGGTGGCCCCGTCAGTGCCAACAGTCTTGACAGAAATCTCATTAGAAACTGCAAATCTCCTCCACGCAACTCTCACAGCTCTGCTTGCCATCATCCAAATGAGGGGGGATCAGGGCGAAGACAGTATCAATATGGTAAAAACTCACTCATCCCATGGTGAATCAGCCTGCGAGCGGCCATGTAGCAAAGATAGATGGGCAAGCAATTTTACTGATCCTTCGGGGAAGTGTGCCTTCGACTTCTAACAAGGTGCAAGGAGAAAAAGAGTTTCAATTCACAGTGAGTTGGGATGTGTGTTATCCTTTATATGTTTAGGTTATTGAAAAATACAGTACTACATGCAGACCATGACATGAAGAAGTTCAGCAGCAGTAAAAAATAGTAGATTATGGGGAAAAAAACAATTTAATTTATAAAAATCTGCTTTAAAAAGTGTTAATATTATGTGGATGTATACTACTCACCATGCTGTGTTTTGTATTTACTAAAGTGTTGAGTTGAGTTAATCCTTTTTACACATGTTTACGCATTTTATTCTTTGGTTTCGGTCATAATGAGTAATGCCTAGGGAGCATTTGGACAGACGGTCCATTTGATATGGGCTGCAGGGGTGTTGGCAGAGGTAGACAGCAGAAAGAGACAGGGTGAGAGATGGAGAGGACTGGTGAGAACAGATGGTTAAACAAGTCTTCCTGTGTTCTAACATGCATAACGAGAAATTTGCAGAACGACTGTAATCATTTCCACTTTGAGAAAATGAGTTGTGAAAGTTTGCTCGTGTCAATAGTCACACAATACTTTGGCAGCACCGAAACACAGTGGAGAAAAAAAAATGTTGCCATGCAGGTCAGTCTGTCATTCACCCTTAACAAGGCTCAGAAAACATTACTGTAAAATTGCCTCTTTTTTTGCTATATCATTTGTAGCTAGACAGTGCTTTCCAGTCCAACTGAGGTGGTGGACACAGTTTCCAGCTTGGGATATTTTTCATGCAAGTCAGCAATGAGGGCACACCACTGAGGCTCACACCTCCACCAGCTCCACCAGCTTCACCTGGCTCACCTGGCTCCTGTAGGCTGTAAACACTTTGTGGGCCGTACACAGCACTGCTAATGATCTCTCAGGTGTAAGACAGCAGCTGTGTGTGTGTGTGTGTGTGTGTGTGTGTGAGAGAGAGAGAGAGAGAGAGAGAGAGAGTGTGTGTGTTTGTGCGAGTATGTGTCTGTCTGTGTGTGTGTGTGTGTGTGTGTGTGTCTGTGTGAAAGAGAGTGTGTGTTTGTGCGAGTATGTGTGTGTGTGTGTGTGTTCCTGTAACAGCATGGTACAGTGCAGGTAGCGTGATCTATATTTTCAACAGGACAGCTAATTATCACTTCATCTCATTTATGACCCTGCATGCTCCTACATATTTATACCATTAGTTATAGCACCATGTGTTGACCTGCAGAAAACAACATGCATGTTCTCGAGAAGCTAATAATGCTACAGCCTTTTGAGTCACCTGTGTGTATAGTGTATGGCCATTAATTATTTGTTATTTTGCCACATTTCTTTCTGGGTTGATCTATCTAACTTAATCCATCTTAATGTGGTCAACCTTAACCTTTGCTAATATACCTTTACAAACACTTTCATGCTTTGAAGTTTTATTATATATTGTTAAGATAACATAGCATAGCATAGCATAGCATAACATCAAGTTATACTATGTGGCATTGCTGTAATCTCTGGTGTAGCATTTCTTGCAGAAATGTTTGAAAACTTTGGACGATCAGAATAAAATATGCTTTACCTTGCCATCATATTTCTATTGACAGGTTATAAGTGGGCCGGTAAACGCACCAGCAAAAGCCATCCCTAGCCAGCCTTATTACAATAATGGACTGCTCTTTTGGCCTGCAGTCCATCCATCACTCCCTGTGGAGCCACTGCATAATTCATCTGATAGCTAATGTGAGTCCCACAGAGTCATTTTTTTCTGCATGGTGTGGACATTTTAAAATTAGCGAAAGCTTCTTATCCAAAAAATCCATTTAGCTTCCCCGCTGTTCTGTGGGGCAGACCTCTGCTGTGACTTGCTGTGAAGTTTAGCACAAAGACAGGAAATATTATTTTATTTAGTTTCCTCCTCCTCCTCCTCCTCCTCCTCCTCCTCTCTCTCCTGCTACCAAGTAAGATATGGTGAGTAACCACTTGAAGACTTTGTCATGATGATCGCATTCCCCCGCAGCTGTTCTAAAAAAAATGTGAGACTTTCCACAAACACTGAAACCCCAAAGGAATTTATTAGACATATAGATGAAGGATTTATCTTTTGCCTTCACAGTGAAAACAGAAAGGAACAGGACGAAGACTGATAGGTCCTACTACACCCTACTGCCCATTCACCTCGTTTCAATCATCGGGGCTCACCACTATTACAGTCAACACACACACTCTCTCACACAGACACACACACACATAAAGACACACACACACACATACAGGCACACCCACACACACATACACACGCACACACACACACACGTATGGAATGAATTCCCTGCCAAAACGTCTGTACTCGTAGAAATATCTTGTGCTTGTAAAAAGAATTTGTGTACACGTGGAAATATTTTGTGCTTGTAAAAAAAATGTGTGTGTGCGTGAAAATCTGTTTTGTCTCTGTAACAAAGTTTTGTGCTTGTAAAAAAAATGTGTGTCTGCGTGAAAATCTGTTTTGTCTCTGTAACAAAGTTTTGTGCTTGTAATAAAAATTTGTGCTTGTAAATATATTTTTTGTACATGTAAAAATACTTTGTATTTGAGAAAAAAAAAAAAATCTCCCACAGGCACATTTTTTTTACGAACACCGATTCTTTTTACGAACACCACAAAACCCAAGTGTGAAATCTCTGCCAAAACTTCTCAGCCAATCACCAAACGTCTTACTCACTGGTCATTATACAATAGTTAGATCCGGTCGATTTTTTTTATCCATTGATCTGGGAGTGAGGTTGTTGTGGAATACCCTCACGGGTGTGATTCGCCGCAGGCTCACGATCACGAGTGTTATATTGCTTTTATACGATAGTTCCTTTGGTAACAAAAATAATTACACAAAATGATTAAAATATATATTATTTTCTTTATTTGGGTTGATTGTTTATTCGATTGTTCCTCCGCTCCAGAAAATAGTCCCAGTTGGCGTCTTGGTTGCTGAGCAACGCACAGTGCACTGTGCACCACTGCGAAAGAGCAAAGATAGATAAGGAATCTAAGCTCTTTGCCACTGCTCTACTTGTAGACTTTGAATTGCACATTGCCGTTGATTGTGCAGCCGCTGAGAAAAGGGCCTGGATGTTCAGTCCGAATAACTAGATGGTCTTACGTGCTGATCTAACTATACCGTACCCTGGCAACTTAGCTAATTTTACGTGTTTTGCTAGCGGAGTTTGGCTAAGCTAGCTAGCCAGGTCATACTGAATGTAATGAGCCAAACCATATGTTGCCATGTGTAGTTAAATGTTAATCTAGCGATCTTTTTAAAACTCTTGTATATCCAAAATGTATATTGTGTTAGTTGTACTGAATTGTATAACATGGCCCTGTTTACTGTAACCCTGGGGAAGAGGACTGTGAAGGAGGACAACTCTAAGCCCCATTGCCCCGTGTGTATTGTCTGTGATGTTACAGAACGCTTGAGTAAAACGTGGATCAGATCACCTGAGTCGGCGTCAGTCCTTCTTCTCCTCCCCACTGTACATACATAATCAATCACAACAACGCAGAGTCATACGACCGGTTACATTGGGTGATATAGGGTATGGTCTATAATTTTCCCATTGCTTAAATGTTCCATGGGAGACGACGCGGGAGCAATGGTACGTGAATTCTATATGTAGCCATGTACAATAAAGTAGCCAGGTTAACGGCGAACTTGCTGCATATTCACGTCCCCTGAAATGAAAAGAGGTGTCGGAACACCACGGCCCACTTCAAGCACGCCTGTTCATAATGTAATTTAGAACTTGTCTTAAAACTGATTAAACTGAAAACCGATTAAAAACACCAGACAACTGCAGCAAGTTCGCCGTTAACTTGGCTACTTTATTGTACATGGCTACATATAGAATTCACGTACCATTGCTCCCGCATCGTCTCCCATGGAACACAGCAGATATGATCATCAGTGTCCGGAAAATATGCCTCCTCGCCGTTTCTAAATAAAGGCGGCAACTTGATTGGCCGGTGAGTAAGACGTTTGGTGATTGGCTGAGAAGTTTTGGCAGAGATTTCACACTTGGGTTTTGTGGTGTTCGTAAAAAGAATCTGTGTTCGTAAAAAAAAATGTGCCTGTGGGAGATTTTTTTTTTTTCTCAAATACAAAGTATTTTTACATGTACAAAAAATATATTTACAAGCACAAATTTTTATTACAAGCACAAAACTTTGTTACAGAGACAAAACAGATTTTCACGCAGACACACATTTTTTTTACAAGCACAAAACTTTGTTACAGAGACAAAACAGATTTTCACGCACACACACATTTTTTTTACAAGCACAAGATATTTCTACGAGTACAGACGTTTTGGCAGGGAATTCATTCCATACACACGCACACACACACACACCTGCACACGTACACACACACACACACACACACACACACACACACACACACACACACATACACACACACACACACGCACACACACACACGCACACGTACACACACACACACACACACACACACACACACACACACGCACACACTCACAGCAGCCAACTCACCTGTATAGCAGTGACATTTTGTGACCCCTAGATAATGATGGACCCAGCTAGGCAAGGCAAGAGCAGCTGTGTGCTTAGTGCCTGGCCGTCACATTCTAGTAAGAAATTACCCTATCTGTCCCTTGCTATGATTTTATTTTAATAGTAAATAAGACCCCATAAGCTGCTTCATCACTGTTACATAAATAACAGAGACACTGTGCAGGTTGTGATGTGCTATATGTACTTTGAGTCTTTCAGCTTGAGTTATTTCCAGCTCTTTGGCAGCTCCGTATATTCATGCACTCTCACAGGCCCAAGTATGGGCGTCTGGTGAAATGGGAATTATTTATTTATTTATTTGTTCATTCCGTGCCAAAATGTCAGCAGAGAAGGTGGAAGCAGTGGTCCTGGCTGTGAGTGGGTAGAAGGCAACACTGTGGAGTTAGTGTTTTTAAAAAACAAACAAACAAACCAACAAACAAACAATGACAAAGCCCTAAAGATGCAACACTAACACATTAGGTTCTGCAGCACCCGGCATCTTTGTGCATTTGTCAGCAAAAAAGAGAAAAACAATTAGCACTTCCATCCTCTTCTCTGCCAACCAGAAGCAGTCATCTATCCGTATAACTCTGGCTTTTCGGACAGAAACAGTGAAAAGTGTGTGGTTTACAGAGGTACGTCTTTGGAACTAATTTACATGCAGACGGCTTACTTTAACGTTTAACATTTGTGTCAGACTGTCAGACTTAAAAGCTGACTGCACTAATTAACCATAGATTTTCCTGTCTGTCTGGGGGGATGTTCTTCAACAGGGCATCGTTTATTCTTTAATATTTCAGTAAATGCAATACCAGAGTCTCTCTGAAAAGCCAGTTAGGTAAGATTATAAAAGATAAGATGAAAGAAACAAAAAAGATCTTAAAACAGTTTTTGAATTAAAACAGTATATTCATTTAAGACTAAAGATGATCATTTTTGAGGTATGACATTTAGCATTTGGTCCTAGAGTGATAATAAGTATGAAGAAA
Source organism: Setipinna tenuifilis (assembly GCA_030347295.1). Classification (NCBI taxonomy): domain Eukaryota; kingdom Metazoa; phylum Chordata; class Actinopteri; order Clupeiformes; family Engraulidae; genus Setipinna; species Setipinna tenuifilis. The sequence goes on from CM059265.1 coordinate 31,585,896, forward strand.
ATGCCTAAATGTTTTTAAACATGTTCTGTACGTATATTTTTTTCACGTGTGGTTACGTATATTTCTGTGATTGGCTTTATGGTTGTGAAAAAGTAAATATAACCTTAATTTGTATTATTGCTGATGTATGTCACCAGAAAAGAGAAAATAATTAATAAAACATGTCACTTTTATTAGTAAACTCCTAATTTTTACTAATTGATTATTAACTGATTTTGTCTTTCAATCAAAACACATGTAAAAACATTTCTTTAAAAGACCTTTGGTTGCAAGGAGATTAAATAATCGGTGACTCAGAGCCTGTTCTGAGGTTGCGGGTTTGAGGATTCTGCCAGCTCATGTGCAGAGGGGCTGGACAGTAAGGTGTGCATGTGAGAAATGAAATATGATGCTGAATAAAACAGTTGACGTGCGGAAAAGAGTGAAAAGAGTGCCGGGGGTTGGGGGTTGGGAGGCATACATTTACACAGTGCAGGAGGGCTGCGCTGAGACTCAGGTGAAGGTGGGCATCCATGACCAGTGGTGGGTGGGGGCTGGGGGCAAAGGCGTGGAGGGTGAGGCCCCTGCGTGGATCAGATTGCTACCTCACGCCTGTGCTCAAAGAACTGATGTTAAATCATTAATGGCGCCCTTTCCTAAACTTGCCCTTGAAAAGGCAAACGTTCTTTGACTTTCCTTCGTTTTTTTTTTCTGGATTTTGGGCAGCATAAGTGGCAATCTATAGTAAAATGTCATTTTTATTCTGCATAATCTATAAAAAATATTAAACTAAATATTCAATTTCCTATATTGTTAGGTATTTGTATCACAAATATGCTTGATCAAATGTATACTGGTGTGTAATGTAAAGTAGATCATGTTGATGGAATAGCCAATTCGTGCATGTCAGCACTGCAAGCAAAGGCAGTAATGTCTTTTGAACAAAAAAGCAGGAGTTAAATATCTTCAGTGAAGGTGGCAAAACCTCAATTAGGTTAATTTGGCTTTTTATGAGCCCATGGACAACACTCCACCTAATATTGATGAGTTTGGCTAAAATCAGCATCATTAACGTAAGTGGTGTCTTAACAATATTGAGTGGCAGGTAATAATAGGATACCAAGCTTGTTGGACTGTTGTGCTGGATATGAAGTTTAAGACAAGTCACACATATATTATGGGATGCTTACTTGGCTAAGAAAGCAAGTGCAAGGGTAGTAAAGTATATATGTAATTGTGTATGTGTGTCTGGTATGTGTGTGGGGCGGGGTGAGGGGGTGGGGGTTATACACTATATTCCTCCTTTTATTGACTTCTTTTATCGACTGTTTTTGGAGAGAGGCAAAGTAAAAATGCAAAATACCAAGGCAACCAAAAAATATCCCCAATGTTGATCTTTACACTTTAGCCTCTAAAGACAAATGTGTGTATTTATCTATATATTTATCTGAAATTGGTTTTAGCTGTAAACAGCTATCACAAAAGTGCATTCCAAATCTTTTGCTCAAGAACAGGTATTTGCATATGAGCAATAAGGCAGGTTCAGGTTTTCAGTCCCAAGTCTCCTAAGAACCTCTTAGCATAAGCACTGTTTTATCTCCAATTTCACCTCTTTAATGAAACAATCTACACTCTTATACAGCCCTGTCTGAACAGGTCCATGAAACTCTCTTGAACTACCATTTATATCCGAGACTGCTGGTGGTGGATGTGGCAGCGGGCAAGGTGTTGAATAGCCACAAGGAATCGCCATGAATAATCCTATCTGTCTACAGCGGGTTTAGTGTGCATGTATCAGAGGGGATTGTGGGTGAGAGAGCCTGTCAGGATGGCAATCCCAGCTCACTCCATTGCCTCCCCTGGGTACCTATGTCACGTGAGATGTGGCTGGGGTGCCATACTGAAAAGAAAACTGGCAAAGTGTTAGGCTTAATGTTGGTGCAGATATTTTCACACCTTTTAATTCTCACTTGAAAAGAAGCAGTGAAACACACACTGATGGGAGCTGCCCATCAGTAGCCATTATATCAAAATGGGACAAAAAAAACACTTGATGGTGTATATGCAATTTTGAACATGACCACACAAGTATGAATACTGGTTGAGCCCACATTGTTGACACTGAAATCACTTATTGGGATACAATGGATTTCATAGCTGTGCTGAAAAAAGGCTCCCCACTACCACAGCCTTGGTGGCCGTGTCCCAGAGGAGCAGGGTGCCAATGCCGGTCCTGCAAGGTCAGGTTCTTAAACAAGCTAAAACACTGACAAAAACATGTTTACCCCCTATTTAAATATGTTTAAATAGAACTGCCAACTAAGTGATTACATAAAATGTCAGGCTAGGCATCCCGGGAATATTTGTGGCCCAGAATATTGTACACATTCACAATGCACACGCATCTACACATATGCAAGGCTGCACAATTAAGGTGCCTGAGCTGTCTGTTCAGTTACAGGAGGACGTGACTGAGCACCCTACCTGTCAAATAAGCTATTTTAAAACTGTCACTCATCCTGGGTTACAAAGAAAATGCAGACAGAACAGATGGATTGACAATATGCATGGTAATTATATCTTATCTACATTTTTTTTTCCAAAGCAAGTGACAGTTTGAAGGAACCATGGATGCTGCACCTACCCATAACTCTGTCCAATATTTGTCATCCCAGCCAACTGCAGTGGTAATTCGCAAAGAGTTCAGGTTCCAGTTTCTGTCTATGCAAGCAGACAGATACGTGTGTAGTGCATCACTGTCAACAATATCAAAAACAGGGCTAATTCCAAATAATGTAAAGCATTAGTGTTGCTGTGGTATAATCTCCATATACCACCGCTCCATGCACCATTGCTGTAATATTCCACACTGTTGTGGAATTATCTACAGAGTTGGACTAAAGTGCCAAAAGTCTCTGACAGCTTTATTTTTTCCACTTTGTTGCATTACAATTGCAGCATGGCCATATTTTAATATGCATGTTTGCGTATCTTCTTGAGGTTTTTAGTGTGATGAATCATGGATTCACATCGAGAATAACTTATCAAAAGTTGAAACTTGGACAGACAAGAAAACACATCACAGACTTTGTACAGATGTTTTGGTCAAGGGACATATTTAAGTTCACCTATAGACTTTGATGGCCAGCACCTTTGACAAAAATACATTTCTTAGTAAACTGGAGCTTCAGGATTCAAATATTCTATCCACAAACCCAGACACTGAAATACATTTGCCGGTGAATGCCCAATAATATTCAAACCCGTAACATTATTCATTTTATTCTCTGCATAGTCTTGTTAAGAACCTCCCCTTGCTGTGTTTAGAAGGCAGTCATATAGCATAGCTTTGATAACATCGTACAATTAGTGACACTTTCATGTAAGGTCTCCATTCTGCATTCATAAATGGGTAGACATTTGCCAACATGATGTTTTCAGTAACTGAGGAAATGGAGGACAATTATAAACTTTCTCCCTGTGCCACAGTCTTATAAGTGCTGGACCTCATACCTTATGGATGAACTGTCAGAAGGCATCAGCGTTGCAGTTAAAGACAGGCACACTGTGTGACCTAATGGATATTTTGTGTCTCCCTCGGTTCTCTGCTAAGAGAGACATTACATTACATTACACATTCATTACATTGTGCTTGACCTGATATCCTGACAGGAACACTGCAGGCTTTTGTTGAAAAGGGTGTATTATGCTTTTGTCAAGCCGCGCTTGGACATTCGTATGGACAAATCCTTTTCTGGAAATCCCGTCAGGCATAATGTGTGTAATGAATAAAACGCGACAGGGGCTTTTATGTAGGTTATATGTTGCTGGTAGTTATGTCCAAACACTGCATTGCTCATTGTGCTGGTGCTTTAGCTTTGACAGGCTCCAGAGTATTTATGGGATGTGAATGCAACATGAAATATATTTAAGCTAATGCTCGGCCAGCTTTTAAGGCTTTGGAGATCTTATCGGAGCCAAATTTCTACCTGCTGCTCTAGGGGCTAGCGGAGACCTTTGTTGGCACACTAGGGTAGCCAGTGTTTTGCATTAGCCTACATAGATACATAGATACAACATAGAACATAGATACAACACGCATTTATCATGTATATTGGATGAAACTATATGGATAATTCATGTATATTCAGACTCTAGGGTTAGAGGTTGTGACAGAACGGCCGGCATTCAGCGGGTTTCACATCGAGAATAACTTATGGAAAGTTGAAACTTGGACAGACAAGAAAACACATCACAGACTTTGTACAGACGTTTGTACAATGACATTTTAATGTGGTTCACTGTAAGGGGGGCATTTCAGCTATACAAGGACTTTTTATTACCCTATGGACAATCATGATGATACTTTGCTGATGGTACATGGACATGTGAACTCATGAATAATGAAATGTTGGAGCCTCGGTATGTTGAACATGAGCTTTCTTTATTTGTTTGTTCGGATGCAATCATAAATTTATCAGTATGCACAAAAGTCACTGTAAAACAGATTTATGGTTGAGTGTGCACACATTTAACATCCAAAAGTGAACTAGTACACCTGTTTGTACTGATTACTGTATGTAGTGACAGCATTCTCCTTACCTGCCTGTGCACCTGTCTTCTTGGGTTCTAGAAAGCAGAGCTGGGTTTCTGTGCTCAGAGCATGCTCTTGACAGGATGTGGTCATTAAGAAAGCGGTGTTTGAGAAAACGTTTTAATTATGTGTTATTAATTATGTGTTTTCTGTTGTTTAACATTGTTTTGCTGTATTCACATGAATTTGTGTCACTAATGTGTTGTGCAAATGTGTAAAACAGGGGTTCGCCTCTGCCATGGCAGGTTTTTCATTTTGCTGTGCTGACAAGCATGGTCTAGCAGTTTGCGCATTGCCTCTTATTTTGTTTGTCTAGTAGTCAGTGTTTTGCTTGTCAGGTGCATGTTTTGTTATTGTGCCGGTGCCTAAAAATAAAAACATTTTTTTTCTTACACTTTGTGACACTTCTGCGTCATTTCTTCATCCGTTCCAACACACATAAATTGCATGAAACCCCTCTGTTTTATTTCCTATTAAAATTAATACACAATGTAAAACCCAATACAATGTGTGACAAAGCACACCACTGTTTGTACCTTTAAATCGAAATACCACTCTTGAACATAATAACAAACAGTTATTATGTAAATACAAGTCACAGTCCCATATACAATAGGAAACAGTACCCCATTATTTCATTATTCCATTATAACATTCAACAATGAACAGTTAAATGTCCTATTTCAGCTAAATAACTGAGAGTGTACCCAGATGCAGACCTGTTTGATGCTCGCGTACACTGGTACCAAAAACCAAATGGCCACTTCACTATGAAGAGCAGGAAAATAAAACAGTAGCCTAGGCCTGTACCTTGTTGTAGCCGGTGATAGACAGTTGTGGTCATGCCACTGCAGCATGAACAGGCACATGTTGTTAATCACACATTCACATGGACAGCAGTATAGCAGGATCTAGGTCAAGGTATCTTCTTTGTTCGCTTTGCCCAGACAAACAGCAAATTCTCTGACATCCAGATGCACACTTCTTGCGAGGTCAAATCACTTAGTTGCACAGTGGATAACCATTTCACTATTAAACTATGACTACCACATTCCCATTGGTTACCTAAAATGTCCGCCACACTGGCTTCCATACTTCTGAACGGAAACGTGTTCAGAACATTCTGGTCTTCAGGCTGTAGCATCTCATTTGAGTGCTCTAGCAGACCACTTGAGACCACAGAGAATACACCTCTTCCCTATAGCCTAGCAAGAGATAAATTACTCAGCAGAAGCCAACTAGCTGTCCGCCTTCTTCAATCACAGCATTCCCGTTCACTCTCGGACTGTGCTCCATTTTGTGTAATGTCTACTGTCTACTTAGGTTGAGTGGCCTTTCACACTTAGAGAGTGTGGGATTTGTGAGGTAAGCATTGTTTCAAATCAAATTCTGCTTGTTGCACTTATTGGAAATGATGGCCGTGATATGTCATCAGAGCTCACCAACCACCACGATAAAATCCACCAGGAAGAACAAAATCCAACAGTGTCGTGTTGTTTCTCTTTTTTGTTGTCCCCTTTCTCTGCTGCACATAGGGAATGCCTTCTGTCACAATTCTGTCCTGTTATTGTGGAGAATAGGCAGTTTGCAACTATGTAGAGAAGATGGCGGGTGCTGGAAAAATGTATACTTTAAATTCTCACCACTTTCTGTAGGCCAGGGTAGTTTGAGTCTACTTCATTTCACTGGTTTTCAGTTGGAACAACTCTGCCTACACAGGTCAGCCATTTTAAGTAGATAAGTAGGTGAATGAAAAAAGCTGTCATCCTCATCCATCCTAAAAATTCACACAAGGTAAACTTTCCAATTATCAAAATTTAAATAAAATACATTTTGGCATGGTACATTTCAGAAACCATTTCATACATTTAATAAAATTAAACAAAATATAGTGCAGTGCTACAACTTGAAGTATTAGCTGGGTCACTTGAGCTCTACCAATCCCTTCCTTTTCACTGCTAGTATCTGGTAGACTATTTTACAATTATTTTGATCATCCTCCCAAATGCCACCATGTGAAACTGAGCAATACGGCACTATGTACCTGAGAGATTACACAAATACCCCCCTACCTTTACCTTGACATGCTTGAGTAATTATGCGTGTGGAAGTGGAGTGATGCAAATAACCTGGATTACCATTATTGGTAAATCAAAATCTTTAAAAAAAATCTTCTATATGGTTTACTCATAAATTATGACCACTTTCATACATTTCCCATACTACAAATGTGTAAGAGCTATATGTTTCATTTTCAGTTCAAGTTTCATATTATACACATTTACATTTACCAAGGACCGTCATACATTTGACTTGCAAGTTTCAGATGTAACATATTAATAAATAATATATTCTGTACACTTCACACCTTTTCTCCCTCAGCCTGAAGGCTGAAGCCTGAGGCAGATAGAAACTGTATGCAGACACAGATGAGGGTGCAGGTTTGAATATTCAGTGGTATTTCGAACACCCACATCTTCTTCGCGCTTTGTCGATATACTGTAGCAGAGCAGAGCGAGCATTAGACCTTGATGATATGGTGCAGCACCATAATGAGCTAATGTGCAGCTCCCAGGTGCTGGGTAAGTGCAGCGCTACTGGTAAACAAAATTAGCAGCGGGTATGTGAGTCTTTCCCCGGCTGCCAAGTGAGTAATGCGCTGCCCTTGCTTTTATAACTAGGGGGGTTAGCAGGTGAATGAGAAGGTGCCGTGTTGTGGGACTTGTTAAAATTCTTCGTAGCAGTTTGTGCCTGGAGTCAGCTGTAACGAGGCTGCTTGTGCTGAGCCAGAGAGAAGAGAACACCCTGGCGCTCCGTTTCTCATGGTGTTACAGGATATGTTTATTGCTGATATGGGTGTGTGTGTGCGTGTGTGTCTGTGTGTGTTTTTTTGGGGGGGGTGGGGAGGGGGGGGGGGGAGTGAAGAAAATGAGTCAGCGTATTATCCAACAAACAACTACTCCACCCCCCACCCCCTCCACATACACACAGAAAAAAAGAAAGAGCGAGAGATAAGCACACACACAAATACATACACAAACAAATACATACATACACACACAGATATATATATATATATATATATATATATATATATATACACACACAGATGCACACGCACACCACTGTGTGCCAACAGCTGCCGTCCCTGGAAGTACTTGTCACCCATGGAAAACAGCGTGACACCGCAGAGAACATCACACAGGGTGGTCAGGGTGATCCAAGGGTGGCTGGCATCAGCTCCCTTCTTATTTTACGGATTTAACAACGACATTTCCATCTCTCTTTTTCAAGGCCAGTTTCTGCCTTGGAGCTTAGAGCACAATCAGACAGCTGCAAGGGAGCCTGTCAGGAAGGAAGTTATCCCTTATCGCTGCACAAACACAACCACGTGGGGTCCCTGGGATGAAACATACACTGTTGCATTGTTGTATGCATGCAGTGTGTAAGGAGCACGGCTATAGAGGAATGGATGATTTACGGGAATGACAGAGTGATCAGCTATTTAACACGGCGCTATATTACCAAAGAAACAAAAAAAGTACACAACACAACAACAACAACAGAACGTAATTACACTGGAGAATAACCTTACAGCAAAGTCAAAAGCTGCTGTGGCCTATTTCAGTTTGATGATTTACTGTCACACAGATTACATTTCATAATTGTGTGTCATGCTTGGTTTGAGTTGCACAAGAGAAATGTAAATGTCACTGCATTTGCTGAATTGTTATGTGTGCATGGTAATGTGCTACATTAGCATAACATTTCTACTTCAGTTTATAAACTTTCAAAAACAGACCAAACTTAAAAAACAAACTCCACAGATGCCACCTTACATTATGACTACCCTTCTTTGTAAATGGCTTTAATGGCTGTTGTTGTTTTATTGGCTTACTTTATGATAGAAACTAAATTCCAAATGGTGATACTTGGCACAATCCGTCGCCGCCCCCCCCCCTGTCTATTCTGTCTACCTTCTCTTTTTCTTTTTCACTGGCTGTTGCCTATAATGGACAGGTGAGCGCAACGAGAAACAATTAGGAGGTCACATAAAGGGCAAAGGGACTGGGTTAAACATTAGAAACCAACGAGGAACAGGTGAGAACAGAAACTGGCAAGAAACTCAGTCAAACAAACAAACAATCAAGGCAGGGAGTGGCAACCAGGACAACATGAACAGAAAGACCTACTGTTATAAGGAGGCGGTGGAGACAAGGACACATCAAAGACAGAACACATAATCAAGCAAGAATCAATAGAAAAGCTCTCAGAAAGTGCACACATCATTGGTAAAGGCAACAAAAGCACATGGCTGAGTTCAACACTAATGATATGTTTTAAAATGTTCAAATGTTCACAGGAACAGAGGTGCATTGAATGTCGAGTTGCATGACGCAGGCCTTTCAACAATGGCAACTGACAAAGCGATCGATACTTCCCGCTGTCCTCAGATACAAAATTTCTCAAAACAACAGGGTTACCTAACGTGGGAAAACAAACTAAGAAAACTGTTGCAAGTCATTACACAGCATTGCAATCAAACATATCTTTTAATGGCGAAATCATAGCATAGCATTTGCTATTAGAAGTTCATTGACTTGTTTTGTTTAAATGTGCTATAAAAATAAAAAAGACTCGACTTGACTTGAACTCTCAGTGCAGCCCACCCCCACCTTGTCCCCCACATACAACACATGACTTCTGTGTCATCTGCTACGGAGATCAGGAGATCAGTGCGAGCTCAGTCACATTAAAGATTTGTGTTCGACTCCACTGCTGCATTTTAATGCTCACCCCTGCTGTTACCAGAAATTTTTGATATTTTGGGTATACCAACATGGCTGCTGGTCACGTAACTTATAGGCTTCAACTTATGTCTGCCATCTTGGTACACCCAATGGATAAGCCTCACCCCCTGGCTTCACTTTCAATAGCTGGAATGGATTGTTCACATCACCTCCAGTTATACTACCTTCATGGTTAGGACTTTATACTATACCCGGGGTCTTCAGTGTGTTTTTGTAGCTGTTTTCTGTTTCTTTGCTTGGTGCTGTGTTTTCCCCTCCTTTGTCTTGCAGACAGTCCTGGGCAGGTGAATGGTCTGGTGAGTTCCCTTGGCCATGATTGACCCTAATTGTTAGTGGTGTATTGGTGCTGATTAGAGTCCTAACCCTTTAACTGCTAGCTCTGGCATCATTACAGAGAGTGGTCATGTTAGAGAGTTGTCTGTTTGGGAGATGTCTGCTGGGAGCTGCGTTGCTGCTTATAGGGGAGCACTTTGACTTTGCCACCTCTGCCAAGCTATGCTACCACTTGGGCAAGCCCATAGCCCTTCCATTGAATTTTGCAACATTTATCCATGCACACATAAGTGTAAATAGCTGGGACTAATTAGTCAATTGATAGATGATGGACCACAAGATGATCAGAATCCTTTTGAATCACGCTTTCTGAAATGTTTGATTACACTATGATCAAACTGTCTTTTCTTAGATTGAAGGGTGTATTTACCAGGCGAGTTACCAGGCTTCTTGGTTTGCTGGTTTACACCACAACATGTCAGTGATCTGACTTTGAGTCTGAGCAGTAGACATGGTGCTCAACTAAAAATCATTTGATTGGCTTCCATTGACTTCTATTCAGAACAACAGTCACTCCGTCCACTTCTTTTAAGGCTTTTGCAAGCATGCTGGAAGCTCCCAACAAACCATAGCCAATAGCTACGTATTGGGACAGGCATGGTATAAAGGTTAATTTCAAAAGTGTGTCAAGACTTAAGAGAAAGTTTTCAACTGTTTGTCACGGTATCATCCCAGAAACAGTAAAAGAACATTGTTGAAGATTTTTGTGTGATATTGGATTACATTCGGAATGTGCACTTTGTCACTAGACACAAAATTAAATTTGTTTGACACAGAGTGCCACAGCAATGTTGTTGTTTTTTGTCACATGCACATGGCACACACCATGCACGCTGCAAGTGCGTGGGAGTATGCAAGAGACTTTACTGTCTGTGGTTGGAAGCTGCCATGACCGTGAGAGACCCCCCAGTGTCAAGGTGATGAAGAGAAGAGAGATGAAGGATGGGCAGACGGGTCTTACTGCAGAGACATCTGAGCAAAATATCTCTGCAAAAACAGACAAATCCAAGCAAAAAAGAAAAACATAAGCCCCAGTATGATGGTGCAACAGTCTAACCATGGCTCATTGAGGACTTGCAGTCATTCTGATCCAAAGCCCACATTATAAAAAGAGGATTTTGTGGGTAATGATATTGAGAGCAAAACGAACACACATTTAGTCTGGCCTCTACAGCACCAGACACAACTCATCAATGCTAAATGGGATTACCCATGGCTTGTTTGTGTTCACTTCCCTAATACACCTCTGGAGCCGTTGAGTCTCTAAGCCAATGAGTGGATATTTGCTATGGATGTCAATAAGCAGCGGGCTGAGCCGTTCCCGTTGCATTCTGGGCTCTCCCCCGGTTCTAGGTGTACAGGACTGTGATTTGTGCTGCCGATCGATGATAGCTTTTTTGTGCCAGCCACTCCACTCTGGCAAAAGACAATCTACTGCAAAAGTCGAACCAGTACAGTAAATCACCCCTTCACAAAAAAAGCGTCCCTTTTTTCCTTTCTCCCCTGCCCCTGCTCTCATGTGCCTCGGGGTTCGGGGCACTAGGTCAAGGCCATTCTGATGAGGGGGGAGGGGGACATCAATCCACCAAAACACGTCAGCAGCTGCTTTTTAAGGTTTTTAAATATTTCATGGATTTCCAGTGACATTTACTAAATTGGATGAGAAGCAAAGACAGAATGAATGTAGATGCGGGAAGAAGTGGGTGGAGTGCAGGAGGGGGGTATGGGCAGCTGGATCCGACACACAGCTGATTTTTCCACCAACACAGCCACCTCCCACTGATAAGGGGACAGCAATTTATCTTCCAGTATCTAGCCATGAAATACATAATAGTTGTCATTACTCTAATGTATATAATGCTACTTTTGATGGGTTTATAAGCAAAATTTGAGGGTCAAGCGTTGTTGGCAGTAAAGATATAGACAGCCCAGACAAAGAGGTAAATAAACAAAATACTACTGTCAACTTAAGTCAACATGGGTGGCCGACTGTGGAATGTCAGAAGGGAAACTCTTAGGGAGAAGCCCATTTTTTGTTCTAGTCTTATGCACTGAAGTATCTCTCTAATCCAACTATCATATCAAGATGGAGGAGATTGTTTCCATTTCAAGGGAATTAGCTGCCTAGCCAAAAGAGTAGTGAAAGACACAACCTGTTGCACAGGTAACTCAGACCTTGAATAGATTTCCAAAGGGCCTGTGAGGAGGTGGGGTTCCACTTTGTAATTGAGGGCAATACTCCTGACAGGAATGCTGATGGTCTGCGACAGGACTAATACTTATGGACATGGTTAGCAGGAGAGATCTTGCATATATTACATGCATCCCTTCTGCCTAAGCTTGCAATGCAATAACCCATTGTAACCAAAGTCTTCCTGCACAGTCCAGCTCTAGGCTTGAACCCAGTGACCTCACAGCAACTCCGGGTTGCTATGTCAGTAATGTATCCTTTGAAGGGAGGTTTACTAATGTTCTAACGCAGAGCTGTGGTAGCTGGCATCTGTTACACTCAGCCCCCTAACTCTGACTCCCAACCAGGCTCATGGCACCATGATTAAACTAAATCATGGAAGAAGATAATCTAAAAGCCAGCTACCAAGTAACATGCTAGGCACATAGTGCATGATTTGAGAATAGTGAAAGAGATGACAATTTGGGAGATGAAATGTTTGTTGACAGGTTTCCAAAAAAGGAAGTCTCTTGCTGTTTTACACGGTGACCATTGAGTGTAATTGTTTTCTCGTGTGAGTGACACCCAGTCTTAATGATGGCCATCTGTGACTTTCAGAAGATTCCTCCCCTGACCACGTGTACACACACTAATGATGATGACATGGCATAGTAATTAAAGAGCGTTCAGTGGAAGCACAGGGAAAGAAGAGCATGGGCCTGATTAGTGAGGACCTCTCAAGGAAACACCTCTCAAGGAAACAAATTACTAATTTGAGTAATGACTAAAAGTAATTATTTGCCAGGCTAATTATAATTCTACACAGCCAAACAGTGCAGGCTTAACTTGTTCGGCTTATTTGTGTATGCTAGATCAATGTGTTTGGCAATTTAGAGAATGTTGTGATACACACACACACACACACACACACACATACACACACATACACACACACACACACACACACACACACACACACACACACACACACACACACACACACAGCCTACTATTGGAGTTCATGTGTGTTTTTAGAAGTTATAGTGGTAGTTCATTGTTGTCTGGAGGGTCATTTTGGCCTTTAAAACTGAGCATTCGGTGAGGGTTGACTCTGTGGTATCTAAGAATGGGATGTAGGTCAGTGTAGTCTAATGACTAAAAGCATCCTGGTGAAACATGCATATTCATCACATTCTTACCTTTCGCTGCTGCTGCATGGTACCATGTGCAAGGCCATTGTCCCTGTGTACCAGGTCATATGACTGTGTGTGTCCTACTTTTGCAAATCATTTCTACACTGGTGTCTAAATAACTACTGTGTGCCTTTCTTTGTCTGTTTTTCTGTGAATATTTTAAATTGCTTCCAGGCACAATGTCTGTCCATCATTATTTTGTCATTGGGACATTTCTAAGGAGGACCGCACCCACCCAACCACACACACACACACACACACACACACACAGACAAACAAACAAACAAAATAGCAATGATAGCTGTGTTTGTGATAAGAATTAAAGATGTTGCCATATGCAGGTAGGAGTGTTATTGCCTGCTGGCTATGAGTAATAGCAGTTTCACAGTAACATCACAACGAAACTTCAGCATCAGTAAAGGTAACAGGAGCATAACCTCCTCCCAATCCAGTGAAGGTGTGCAGATATTACATTTTCAGCATGTTCTACATTTTAAGATTTGAGGTTAAGCCCTCTATTGATCAACACAATTCTCTAGCCATGCAGAGAGCTCTAGACATCGTGAGCAGTTTCTCAGATGTCTACAGTTTGGTTTTTGATTTCAGAAACTATATATTTTTTGTTATATAATCTCTGTTCCTGTGCACCACAGTTCAAAAGACTGTCTGCTAAAAATAATAATTGTTTTTTTAATAAAATAAATGTTTACTTATGTTAGTCTTATAAAGTAAATAAGGTTGGAATAAAGTGATTTTGCCCTCTGTCGTTTATACTTCAGTTACATCCACTGCCATCAAGATGGAGCTCAATATATTTGCCTGCAATCAACATGCTCATAGATTCAGATGTTTAATAATAAATTAAGCTTCGTACATCTGACAAGAAAACTGTATAAAACACATTGACGGACAGCTAAGGCAGCCATGGACTCATTGCCATTAGCAGTAATGTAGATATTTTGCTGATGCGGTAAGTATGGGTGTGCAACGATGTCAAAACTATGCAGTCCCCTAAATCCGGGCCGTTAAGCTCAAATTTACATGACAGGCACATTTTGACAAGGTGAAAAGTAACACATTACTGCTTTAGGATTTAAGTGATCCCTAAGTTACTAAGGGATTAAAAACCCTGAGTGTTCATCGTTCATATAAATACAGAACCGCCCCCCACCTTCCAACTACCTCCACAACCTCTTTAGTTCTGCCCCCCCCCCCCTCTCTGACAGTAACATTTCCTACCTCTGTCTTTAGTCTCTGGTCTCTCTCTTAATTCCTTCCTCTATCTCTCTGTTTAGACCACCCCCCTCTTCATTCATCTCTCTCTCTCTCTTATTCTCTCTTACTCTCTCTTACCCTACCTCTCTCTTCCTCTTTCACTCTCCCTCTCTCTCAAGCCCCCCTCCTACTGTCTCTCTATCTCTCTGTATCTCTCTGTCTGTCTCTGTCTATCTGTCTGTCTGTCTGTCTCTCTCTCTCTCTTTCTCCCCCCCCCCCCTCTCGGCCCTCAGTCATCACAGCTCCTCTGCAGCATGCCCCAGGCTTATTGTCAGTGGGAGGCAGTCCAGTCCTGCAGTCCATGATAAGTAGCGGGGGGGTGGGGGTGGTGGGGAGGCACGACCTGTGGCCAAAGCATCCTGTGACCTGGCAGGGCTCGGGGTAGATCAGCAGGGCTCCTCTCCTGCACTGTCCCAAATATGCATGGCTCTTTGTCTCTCCCCCCACCGCTCCGCTCATCAGCATGCCAGTGCAGACCTCTGCAGACTTGTGCTCCTTTTTAGAGGCAAAATGATCCCACAAATTCCAATTATCTGCCTCTCACCATTTTATTATCCTGATATTCAAGGCTAAACTCTCTGGAGGACCAAATAAGAAAGGGGAGGCGTCCTGCAATATGTTATTACTCGCATTTAATATTCATTTATATTGCCGGAAATGTGGCATAGTGACAGAAGCAGAGGACTTTCCTTGTGTAATTGATAATAAAGTAAAACCCTGGGAGAGCCTTCGTGCTATACAAGCTTGTAATTCAGCTCACACTCTCCATCCGCCTTTATTTATTCATATGAGCAGCACTTCTGTGGCGGTGCGGAGCGTGTAGCCGCTGTGCTGAGGGTTGTCACGTTGGATTGCGCTTTTCTTTAACCGTGGTGGAGCAAAGAAAAAAAAGGCCACTAAGTGGAGGGACACGGGCGGTAGGAGTAGGAGGGGTTGTAGTGAGCCCCGGAGAACCCTAGAAAATCAATTTAGATCGGCCATTGCCTTCATTTCCTACAAGATGGCCTCTGTGTCAGCTCGGTGCGGGCGCGTGATTTGCCGATATAGGGGAGCGCACTGGGAGCTTCAAGAGCCACATGGCCGTTTCAGTTCACCTTGGTTCTTATGCTAATATATACAGCGCATCAATCCTCCCATTGATAACGCAGGACTGGAGCTGAATGGTTGGATAGGGTATGGGAAATCACTGCCACAGTCAAAAGTGAATGGCAAGGCTAGCCAGTGGATTAACATCATGTTGTTTGCGGTAAAGTTGCATGCTAAAGTTCCGGCGTCTAGCTGGCATGAGAAAAACCTTTCAGATACGACAACCTGGCCAGCAGCCTACCAGTCTGTCAGCCTACCAGTCTCATTTCTGGCTCTTATTTTGCAATATTATTGGCAGTGTTGCACTATGACAGCCTTTCTTTCATTTTCATTATGTGTTTCTCCCAAACATCAGACCAAACATTGAAGAGTGTTGACAGCAAATGGGAGAGACCAGCTGTGTGCTCCCTATACCATCATGCATACACTGTACCATTCACTTAAAGATCAAACTTGAAACAGCTGCCTAGTAAGAAACACCTCAGAAAGTTGAAAACTGTTGTAAACATGGTGTCATTGTTTACAGTTGAACTGTCAATAGCAATTTCAAAGAAAGGATTTAGTACAGCTAAGACAGAACACAACGTACAGTATAAGAGTGAACCTGGCATCATAGTCACAAACCTCTATCACCATAGAAACAAGAGAGGAGGTCACAATGCATCGATTCACAATACACGACCAAGTCAAGAGAGAAAAGAGGTCAGGTGCAAGCTGTGGGAATATGAAAACACTGTGTTCCTTGTCATTTTACTGTATGAGAAATGATTTTAAAAATAAATGTATATGTCTTTATGCATGAATGTATATAGACATTATCAAGCTTCACTTCAGTGATCTGCTTTTTCGAATTAGCATTTTTTGTCATTGCATACAGAATTGAATACAGAATTACAAGCTTGCTGAGATTAAAGGCAAATTGAAACACCCAACCAGTTATTGTCACATGGAATAGATTAGAGCCCTACACGGACTCAGTATGGGTTTTTAACGATGTGTATTCAGTCAAAATAACCTGAAGTTCTCCAATGCCTAATACAATTGCCCAATCCTATCACAGCATCTTCATGTGTTCCCCATAACGATTAAGAGGATGCAAGCATATATACAGTCAACATGGAAGGGACACGCCAAAGCGTCAAAATGTCACACGAGACCCCATCCAACGAGGGCCCTTTCTAATGGTGTTGAGCAGTTTAATCACATGCCCAGATATTTATTCATGCCACGTTCAGAAGAGAGGTAGCAGACTGTGACTGAGAAAGGGTGGGCCATGGGTTTGCCCCCTGGTGTTGAAGCGGGGCGACTTCTTTGTGCATCGACAAAGTGAGCGAAACCCCCCCCCACTTGGAACCTCCCCACATACGACTGTAAGGGCACTGGGGCAGGGGTCTGCACTGGGGCAGGGGTCTGCCGAACGGGATGAAATGTCACCATGATCCATTTGAAGAAACAGGAGCTTAAGAAGGTGACAGTCAGCTTTTCGGTGGCATTTCCTTATCATCACTGAGTGAAGGAAGGACAGAGAGAAGGAGACACAGAGAGAGAGACACACAGAGAGAGAGAGAGAGGTCATGTCACTAAAATGAAAAGGACCACATGTAGATAATGCATTCAATCTGTCCATGTGTTTTTTTTCTTTCCCAGAGAGTTAAGCTTTTTCATCTCTCAGCCAAACTCCACTACCCTGACACTGACATTTTTCAAATGATCCACAGAGTCATTGCATCCATTCAAAGTGTCCCCTCAAATTTTCTTTAGCTGTGTGATTTTGTTATCACACTTTCTATTCATGCACATTTTCAGACAGGGTTTTAGTTTAGCATGAGATTATGGGGTGCGATACCATTCATTTTTGGTAACATTGTGGCAAAAAAAGTCCCTCTCCCTGTGTTTTGGGCATCCTGAGTCATTTTACATTGACAGATTGTATTATTCCAGTCCAGCGGTAATGACTGCACCATAGCTAAGTTGTCCCCCAGAGCTTGATCTTGCATGTGAAAACGCATTCTAGCTGAAATTACCTGTCCCTTTGTATCATGGGTGTGACCAAAAAGAATTGAAAAAGATCAGTGTTGGCAGCATGAAAGTTAGCAGACACACGCTAAGCTGCTATTGTGATTTTCAACAGCATGAAAGTGGACCTATAACATGCTATGACATGCTACAGTGGACAAGTATTTTGAAACGTGTTGAAACATTAAAACAGTGAGAAATATCAAGTGCTTTGACAGTTACTTTGTCATCTCCAGAGTTAGTGCCAGAGAAGCCAACAAAAACCCAAAGGGAAATGTTTGCTTGACCACATTATAATTTACCTCATATTTTTTCAAATAACAACAACATCTCCGGGCTTTAGGAACTGTAAGAAAACTGTTCAAAGTTTGTTAGTTTTTTTCACGTTCTCTCTCACACACTAAATAACCTTGGGAGTTTTAAGTCACTGAAGTTGTAGTAGGGAAAGTTTATTTTTCTTTTTTTCAGTCAATAATATTTGCTGCTTCAAACACATATCACATGTTTTAAGTGAATTGACCTTGCAATGTCTAGGGGTTCTGTTTTTTTTCAGAGTTTTTATGGCAATTCATTCTGTGTGTGTGTGTGTGTAGGTGTGTGAGTGTGTGGGTGTGTGCGCGTGCATGTGTGCCTGATCTTATGTTAACTGACCTTGCAATTTCTCTGTCTCTGAATTTTGTACAGCATATTTTAATGGTAATTCTTGAATCCATAGTGTAGTGTACAAAGACAAAATGCACCAGGGGTATCACCCAATGCTGTTTGCTATTATTGCAATTTGCTGTACCCTAGTTGCACAGTGTATCTGATACTCATTCATGGGTACAGCCTTAGTAGACTATGTTGAAAACATAGCCTAAAATGAGGAAGGGAATTATATGGGTTTGGTGGACAGGATATCTCATCTTCTGCTAACAAGATTCCACTACCACTTCAACTAAAGCTATGCATCTTTTGGCTTGTTAGGGTTTTCAGAAAGCTCAGCTGCCCTTTGCCTCTTTTAACACTATGCTTGGCCAAATTACATGCTCAGGAGCACATTCCCTCTACTCAGGGAGTTTTAGGTGCATGTGGTACTTAAAAGTTTTTTTTTCTGACATCTTTTGCTTCAAAAAAAAAAGGACTGACAGGCTGCTTTTGACAGCCGTGGGTTTTCAGAGGGGAGGTGTATGTTTATTGGTAGATGTGAAGGAATAATAAGGGCTCTTAAATGTGGTTTGTGTGTTGTAGTGTGTAGTGCAGCTAAACTTTGGATCTATGTGAGCTGATTGCCATGACTAGTGTGGTGCCTCTTTGACTTGTGTGTGTGCTTTTACTCAGGTGGTCATGACGATTGTATGGTTGAGTGGGTTACTGTCCTGCACCTCACTGTAAAACTCCCATTTTGCCCTATCCTGTGTGTGAGACTCATGACTTTCCAGCTGAACCTCATTATTCATTCCTGAACCCCGCTTCGGGAGTAATTGGACCCCACATTTAGGCCAGCAGTGAAGGAAGGAGAACAGGATCCTCGGCTTGCAAGAACAGAGGAACAGACCGAGAAACGATGCACTGATTAGCTCTACTGCTACCGAAATGAGCTCCAAGTGTACAGAAAAAAAAAACGATAGGCAAGGCTCCCCAAACGGAACGAACACGAGAATCTTTGTGTCTGTGCTACTACCCACCTGGTCAGGTGCGATTTCCCGGCCGAGTCTGCAGACATTCGGCCCTCCCCGCCTTCAACATGGATGACCAGTGGACAGTCCTCAGAGACAAGGGAAATAAACCATCCCTCCTGAACTTGAAGGCAAGCAACAATTCTTGTGCAATAAATGAATCTTAAATGCAAGTTAAAAAAAAACATGTTACAGGGTCCCTTCACTTAGTTATTTGGCTCTCCAGAAAGTGTAGCCTTGAATTTTAGGATGTGCTTATTTTCAGCGTGGGATTTAAAGTAGTCAGCCAGAAATTGGAGGGTTGCTGGTTCGAAACCAGTTTCCTTGCGACATTGAATTTCAAACTGGGAAGGGCCTTAAATGACAGCTTTCTGCCATTTCTCTGTGTAAATGGTTGAATGTGGGGGCATTGCTGTAAAGCGGTTTGGATGCTCCACTAAGTGGATAATCACTATCTAAATGCAGTCCATATATTTTGTGTCCCCGATGTCCTGTGTCCTTGTGTAATGTAACTCAACTTCTCACTAAGCCTACAAGCGTACATCAGTTTTCCAAGATCAACCAGCTGAGAGGCACGATGTGGCATTAAACTGACTCCAAACTGAGCTGTCAGATTTGTGAGGGTTACAAGCGTTATGAATAAAGAAGACTTGGAATATGGAACCCTTTGGACTGCATTCTAATTATTGATACCCACTCGGTGGTTGAGTATAATTCTAAAGAACCACAATTAGCCTGCTGAAGTACACTCGCACTCATACACACACACAGAAAGACACACAAAATCCATTAAAAGACAAAACATCACAAACCCTGCAGTCCATGTCTGCCTGTCCAGTCACAATCCGAGGCAGACCAGAGACAGTGGGTTTCTGCCGGAGCCGTCCATCACCAGTGCCGTGACAGCCACCAGGGGTTTGCAGAGGGCTGCTGGCACGCCGCAGCTCATCCGTGGCCTTCGACACCTCCGGCATTTCCCATCTTCCAGCCACAGTTTGCCTTCCCCACCCCCACCCCGTCTGTGGCTCGCTCGCTCACTCACTCGCTTGCTCACTCGCTCGCTCGCTCTCTGGCAGATGAGTGCTTTGTTGAAGATTAGAAATACTGTCCTTCTCTGGGCATGTGGTGGAATATAACTCACAGCTCTGCTCTGTATTTCTATTTCATACTCTTGTTAATGTTTCTGCTCTCCATTGTGTGCTGCTGCTTTATCACCACAGGAACTGACCATATTTCAAGGGGCGGACACACACACACACACACACACACACACACACACACACACACACACACACACACACACACACACACACACACACACACACGCACGCACACACACTGCGCAAATGGTTTGCTTATGATATTTCCCCACTGGAAATAGGCCTTTTGTCCACAGGCTGCCAATGAGGACAAATGCTAAACAAGACAGGCCCCATATTTCTAACAGGAAGCAGCTCAGTGTCTCTTTCACATGTCATCAGACCTTTGCCAGCAACTTGGCTAATAAGGAAATGATCAACAGCATACACAATATTGTATTTTTTTAAACATGGCAAACAGTTCGCACACGATACATCTTTTATGCAGGAACATTTCCGTAAGCGCCCACTTCCACATCTGCACAGGATGTGTGGACAATGTCTCAGGACTTGCAGTGCAGGTTTTGTGGGTATTGTTAAAAACAACACATGGAGGTAGGCTCACAACTAAAATCTCCCTTTGCACTACTGTTGCTTCATACATCAGCCCCCACATGCAGAGGAAGCTTATGTAATGGAAAGTCAACCACCAGGAAGCTCAGACAAAGGTGCTTGACTGACACCAGGCATTACAGAGGGCAGAACGGCTCTTTATCAGGCAGCATAGCTGGGTCATCGGAAGTGTGTGTGTGTGTGTGTATGTCTGTGTGTTTGTGTGTGTGTGTGTTTGTCTGTGTGTGTGTGTGTGTGTGTGTGTGTGTGTGTGTGTCTGTGTCTGTGTGTGTGTGGAACATATGTAACATGACTACAGTTGACCAGAGAATCATGCTGGAAAGACTTGATTCAGTTTGATTGATTTTTTCCCTTAATTATAACAATGTGTCCTTCACATGGGGGTGGTCTGGGCTGAGGAAAACCTGTCATTGTTGTGGCTCAAGCTGATGGTGTAAGACTTTGCAGCCCTACATTACTACATACACTACACACACTGTACTGTAATTGTTTATGTTGTATCTTTTGTTTATTTTAACATTAAAGAAAGGCTGTTTAAAGTCAACACCAAACAAAGTAATAGTGCTTTTAATGTATGCATGTTTGTTATATACAACCAGGCAGCGTTGGCAACAGATTGGACTGTATACAGCACATAATGACATGCTGATTAAAACAGTGGAGATTTAAAACTTCCACTTTTTTAGCTTAGACTCGTGAGCATCTCTGGGTGTACTGTCTAAAAAACTCATTGCTGTTCTTCTAGACACACTGAGCTGCTGGCAGACATAAGTGGCAGACAGTCTCAGCATGTTTACCATAGTTCTCACATCTCCCCTACACCACTCTCTCCATTCCCCACCTTCCTTCACCCAGTACGCCCCTCCTCTGTCCTACCCAGCTACATCCTGTTCCAGGCTTCCATTTAGTGTCATCACCATGGGAACGTAAGAGAGTAGTGGCACTGTTGCCAGCTGGTGAGAGTTTCAGTTGGATTTTTTATCCCTGCCACTACAAGTCCCTATTGCTTTGAATAAAGTCGTCTGCTAAATACCTGCCAGTTTAAAACTCTTTCTAAACTTAAACAACAGGGATTTGAGGATGAGTCATTGACGCAGGCTGCTCTGCTTGCCTGCCCTGGAAGCTAACCCTGTGCTGTGCTGACATGTCCAGATGCCACAGGTAAACTGGCACAGGTATAGACTCTGCCGCTCCGAGCCTTTAGCCGTGCAGCTGTGGTGCAGGTGATGGAGTGAGCGATTACATCCACCGCACCCAAATTGTCCCGACGCCAAGTGTCTCTGATCTTGGAACGTGTGCTCTGAAGGACTGGCGCTGCAAAATTAATGACTAGTGTTACAGAGGACAGCAGCAGCCGTCACCGTGGTGCTGGCAAGTTTGTGGCGTTTACTACAACTCCCTGAGCCCTTTTTGTAAGCCCTGTGTGGCTTATATGACTGATGCCAGTGTATGCGAACACGGTGAAGCTCCATTTGCTGAAATTTTGTGTTCCCATTGTAGTCATTTTGTTCTGTCACTTTTATGTATGCGTCTCACTGAACTGCAACAATAAGGTGCTTCGAGCATCAAACTAGTGTGGCACATTTCTGGAACTATTTGTACGTGCCATGTTGGCAGGGGGCTGGAGTTTTAAGGGAACCAGGCTAGAAAAACTTAACAGAAATGTTGACTAATGACGAAACAGATGCCCTAGTTAGTCGGTTGCCGGTTGAATGTTGGTTCCTATTCAGTAGTGTTACCATTTTCAGTACATCTAACATCCATGATTATGCCAAGACAACCAGTGCATCTTTCAGAAAAGTCTTACGAAGGTCTTAGAAGACTCTGTACTGTGATGCAAGGCATGCTGGGCTGTGCGTCTCCGGTCAGTGCTCCACTATGAACCACTGAAATGACTAATCACACCTGCTGGTCTCCACTGCTTTCTTTTCAGCACAATTTCAAAGAGGTCAGCCTTCTCCTGCACACTATATTTCACCCCTCTCATCCGCCAAACACACATACACGCACATACATGCGCGCGCGCACGCACACACACATACACACACACTCACACACACACACACACACACAAAACGCAGCCACTCCATCCTGTTCTGTCACTCACAGACATTTGCTGATTGCTGTGCTGTCGGCTCTGCAGGCTTCTGCCCAGACCCCTGTGTTGGGCCTGATTGGAGAAGATGCGTTGGGGGGCAGACCAGGAGTTTCATACTGCCCCCCAAAGCCTTCACATGAGTTTATGCATGCTGATGTGTCAGGGGAAGGGGGTAGGGGGTGACTCCATGTCACCTTCAGCTCGTTCCCCCTGCTGAGTGAGAGGAGAGGGGGGGGCTGGAGGACAGAAAGTAGCCATAATGATGTCCTCCCTCACCATATGTAGCAGTCAGTCTGGCCTGCGGAAAAAAAAAGCCAGCCTGAGCCGACTGCTGCACTGCCCATTACAGCTCTTCTCTCTGTGCACAATATATAACCTGCCATTACCCCAGGTGAGAGAGGGAGTTTAAATGCTTTAGAAAAGAACTCTGAGATAAAGTGAGCCTGTGAAGTTCTTCTGTGTTGCCAAGATACTTTACTTTTGTGGGACAGGAAAATGAAGTGGGGACCATGGCCTTTGTACTCAAAATGTCATGCTTTGGTTTCATAGGTCTAATTCTCTGTGAGGCATTCTGCCCGACTTGCAAATGGAATCCACGATGCTGTAGTCACATATCCTCTTTATTCTTAAAGCTCTTGCCAGGGGGTTCATGCTAGGCACCTTAAGAATAACAGAATACTTGGAGCACTTAGAGGCTAAAGGATATGTCTTTATTAAAACAATGCAATACAAAATATCCACCATCACACTGACTTTGTGTGGGTGTGAACATGTGCTTGTGTGTGTGTGTGCGTGTGTGTGGGTGTGAACATGTGCTTGTGTGTGTGTGTGTGTGTGTGTGTGTGTGTGTGTGTGTGTGTGTGTGTGTGTGTGTGTGTGTGTGTGTGTATGTATGTGTGTGTGTGTGTGTCACTTTTTTGACTGTTTATATAAAGACTAACTGTAATTTTTGTAATTATTTAAAGAAGCTAGCTGAAGTACTGTTCCACGGTTTTAAAAAGCCTGATCTATAGATATAACGACACAGTATTTTGTATTCTTCAAGGCTTGCACATGAATGGTTCACATTACATCAGACTTCTATTGGTGATCCCCAAATGGCTTGCACTAAAAAACAACAAAAACAAACCCAGACACCAGAGGAAAGCTTTGGGGTGGGGGAAAACGAAATGAAACCATATCTTTCAGCAAGGAAGACTTTAGGAGATTATTTCCTTTTGTTAATTGATATAATTTCATTTTCCTTAATTAATGTTATCTCATTTCATAAAGCTGCTTAGTTTCATAAAAAAGAAATGTCCCCACTCCTAATGTAATAGGCTGTCTTGCAGTGTAAAGTCACATTATGCAGTAGCCTATGGGGCTGCTGAGCTGGTCAGGGTCAGGGCCCAAGGGGACAATGGTAAGGAGGAGAGAAGTGGCCATACATCGCTGAGTTCAGTTTCTATTGACCGAGGCATGTTGACATATGCATTTCTACAAGCTACTAAAGCGGCAGACATATGTTTCTGTGCATGTACTGTACATGTGTTTGGGGGGAAGGGCATGAGGGTGAGTTGTTTTGTGTGTGTGTGTGTGTGTGTGTGTGTGTGTGTGTGTGTGTGTGTGTGTGTGTGTGTGTGTGTGTGTGTGTGTGTGTGTGCGCATGTGTATGAATGCGAGTGCTGAGAGCCTTCGGACAGAATGAGGGGAAAAAAAAGCTCTGGAGGAAAATTGTCTGTTTAGGGAGTGATTTCCTTGACAGGGTCACGAGCAGCCCTTTTGCTTGCCACTATTACATTCATACACGACCGCTGAATGATAGCACCGCTAGATTCAATGCTGCCCAGCCTGCCAAGGCCAGCGAGAAGACAGTTATTTAGAAACAAATTAAATTTTCAAAGCTTTCCAGATCCTCTGTGGATGGTGGTGTGCTTTAAAATCATGTATTTTGTGCTGAACGTGTGACAGAGGTAACTGTGGAACGAGAGCAGGACATCAGTCAGGAGTAGAAATGCTGAACGATCATTTCGACAGGACAGTCTCACTCTCACTTTCTCCCGCTGTTGTTTTTTTTTTCTTCCTTCCATGGAACAGAGGAGCTGTGAGGTGGGACAGGGTGGAACATCACAGCACTGCAGCCATTAAAAATACACTTTGTGGTGGCGGCTAATGGCATCTCAGGCACAAAGACTCTGCTGAGCCTTAAAGTTCTGCAGCTGGACTACTTTTAATGGATCAAAACGTAAACATGAGACATGGCTGTAAAATTGGCAGATCATCGTATTAACATTGAGTATGCCCTTTTAAGGATCAAACAGTCCTTTTTCTCCTCTCGGGAGAAAATTCCGCCTTGGCTACACGAGGTTCTACTTTGGGCCAGACAGCAATCCATCATTACCCGATTTGTAAGGGAGCACACGGATATATAAGACTTCATAAAATCTGTATACACTTAAACCATAACAAAATATGGGAATATTGTGTTTCTGTGTCCTTACAGCAACTGAGCCTCACTAAAAAAAATGCAGTGGAGGAAGAGATAGATAAATAGATAGATAGAGAGAGAGAGACAGCAAGGGACAGAGCGAGACAGAGAGAGAGAGAGAGAATTACTTTGGGGTAGTTTTGTCTAGTGAATCATCTAAATCCATTATCTTGAGTGCCTTGGGGCTGAAGCCATGCTGGGCATTTTATCTCCTATGCATCCACCCCATTAACATCTCATAAAAAACATGAATGTTTGCATAAATTTCCACTAATTAGCTGCATAAATTAAAACATGTTATTTCAGTTCCACGTTATGAAACACGGGCTCCATTTTAAGCATTTTTCATTAAGAAATGTCAGACTTAATTGCCCTCCCAAAATGCTAAAAAATAGCCATTATTGACACATCACAGAGCACTGTGTACCCAAAGAGAGATGAACAGACCATTTTAAAGCAAATATGTGATCTTTCATATTGGTTATACAGAAAGCTAGAGAGAGAGAGAGAGAGAGAGAGAGAGAGAGAGAGAGAGAGAGAGAGAGAGAGAGAGAGAGAGAGAGAGAGAGTGTGTGTGTGTGTGTGTGTGTGTCAGTGGCTTCCAGAGGCTTGCTTCTCAGATGCATAATTTGGTGTGGAGCTGGAGGATGATTTATTCAGTCACACTTGCAAATTATTGACAGGTGTGTTCCCAGCGCTGAGCATGCACGCGTATCCCAACTAAGACACCACTTCAGCTGGGAGACCAAACTGCAGGCAGCTAGGGGGAAACCCAACACACCGTGCTCACTCAGCTGTCAACGTGCCGCTCTCCATTCTCATGATGCACCCATCTAAGAAATGTCTCCCACCTGCCTGGCAAGCGCTGGTTTGAAAATTTAATTAGCCAAGCTATCTGGGTAATCTAAGACGCTGCTTACACCAGGAGTGCCTCTCCTCTCCTCTCCTCTCCTGGCCAGTCTGTATGAGTCACACCTCTCATCACAGTGTCTCACTTTCATCCCAGAGGAAGAAATACGAGCAAGAGAGCTTGTAACTCGGACTAAGCCCAGGAGAATTTTTTGCTCGAGAGCTTTTGCATTAGTCAGATCTACTGGGATATTTGGGTATGTGTCTAAGTGTTCAGCAAGATGATGATAATTGGATGTGGCCATGATGATACACTAGAAGAAATTAATATCTGTTGTGTCTCTTTTATTTTCTTCCAGAGAGACACGCGAGGGCACACACACACACACACACACACACACACACACACACACACACACACACACACACCTCACATTTTCAGATAGTGGAAATCCATTGCTGAGTTTGTCAGGTCCTGCAGTGTGATTGCAGTACATGAGCCAATAGGAACAAATCCTGCCAAACTAACTCCCACTGTCGACTGCGTGACCTTCCCTATCTAGTCCTGCTTACCCACCAGTATTGTGAGTGTATTTGTAATACAGCACAGAACACATAGACACATAATATGCACATCCACTTTGTCAGGCAAACCCTTAAAAGTACATTTGCAGCACAAACAATTATAATTAAAAAAACTAAAAAAACATAAAAGCCTGGCCTCCTATCCTGGCAGGGCGAACCTGGGGACGTGTCTGCTGTTCGCCGGGCCGTCGAGCGGCCTGACACAGATTGGCCTGCCTGTTCCCCCATGGAGCGGGAGTGATTGTGTGTGCTCGGAGCTTTCAGCCGGCCGGCCGCCCCCGCTGCGTCGGTGGGCCCAGCCCCAGGGAGGGCATGCCAAGGCGCGGAGCTGATGGCCTCTTCCATCATGCGTGGAAACACACGGCATCACAGGTCTGTCGGGTCAGAGCGCTGCCAGGTCTCTGTCTCTCTGTCTCTTTCTCTTTCTCTCTCTCTCTCTGTCTGTCTGTCTGTCTCTCTCTCTGTCTGCCAGGTCTTTGTCTTACTCTTTTTCTCTGTCTCTATCTCTGTCTCTCTCTCTTGCTTTCTCTCTCTTTCTCTCTGTCTGTCTGTCTGTCTGTCTGTCTGTCTGTCTGTCTGTCTGTCTGTCTGTCTGTCTGTCTCTCTCTCTCTCTCTCTCTCTCTGTCTCTCTTTCTCTCTCTGCTGGGGCACAGCTTCTGACCAGGGCTAATGTGAATGTCAGAGGTGGTGCTGGAATGGAGTTCGGCAGTGGAATGGAGACTGTGGTGCCACTAATAACACAACTAACAGTTAGAAATCCGTCCAGACTACATCCCTGATGCTATTTTAGAAATGTTTGACATGAACTTTTTTTTTAGCTTGTTTCAGCTTCTTCTTTGGGTTGGATGAGAGACCTTTTAAAATCATTTTTCCCTTTTTTCAGCATTTTCTTTAATTTTGAAGACAGTGAATTTGGCTTTGTTTGGATTCAATAAATGTAGGGTACGGTGTAATTGAAATTGATTTAATATGACTCTTATAATGTGATGCGTTTATGTTTCCTTTGTCTAGTTCTTGCCATTTTAAAGCACAATACAGCTATTCAAACAAGTGTCTTTGTCTGTATCACCATTCTTGCTAGCCATATGAGCACTGCAGATTAAGTTTGATTGAAACAGGCACTTTTGCAATTCATACCTTTGACACAATTCAGTTTTCTGAAAAAGAATTCATAATTAATTGGTTATTGGTTATCATAGATTTCTGAGTGTTGAATGGTGCAAAATGCTGTATTTTACCTGTTCATTGCTATATTTGAAGTATTCTGATTGAATCTCAGCTTTACTTCTACATTTTAAAAGCACTCCTCCTCAAATCAAAGTGTGACTTTTACATGGATATTGCTATTGCTGACATGTTCCTTGACCCTATCATCTAATGAAGAAAACAAGTCAAATAATTTGTTAAATGACCGCACATTATCTGTAATGTATTATTTTATACTGGGATGCTTGTTGTATTGGGGAAAGAGGTCAGTCTTGGGATTGGAGGGCTTCAGGGCTTCCTGCATCAATAGGAAGAAACCTGCACTTCTGCACACCTGCGTCATCAACACCTCAAGTTGCTGCTGAAGGACTGTCCCTGTTTCTAATTCACCATAGGTCACTCTGGATAAGAGGGTCAACCACATGACATGAAATATTGTTATTGTGGTACAGACTTGATACAACAATTTATGGATAATGTTTTAGAAATTACTTTGTATGCAATCCATGTTCTATCCATAGATAGTACCTACTTATAACTAAACTTTAAGGTTAACAGCTGTCATGCACCATCACAGTAAGACGCCATTTCATATGATTTACGTCATTCAGGAAACAGATTATACAGTAGTAGACATGATGCACAGACCTTAGAGAACTTTTCCAGGAGGATTGCATACTTCCCAAACAAATTTCTGAGTCAGCTAAAGCCTTTAGCTGGAGGAGTACTGTTTTTATCTCTCTGGGTGCTACATCATTGGGTCAAGTGTCAACCCTCAACAGAAGAGTCAAAAATCCTGTTTCTTATATTTGCACCAGTTGCATGCACAACAAACTGTGAAAAGATATTGATTTTGTGTCAGGAGAAGCCTGGATTATGTTTCATTCATCCTATTTTCCATCTTTTTCTACTTTTTCGTGTTTATCAAGCAGCCAGCGGTGCACATTAAAAGGTGTGTAACCACCACCACACACTACACATGCACGACCATACATGAACATGACTCATTCAGAGGAGAACCTGAACTTGTTTCCCTCTCTGGTGTTTGCTTTGATAAATCATGGCTAGAAAGCCACCCTCTGGGGTACAGCAACCCGTATCAGCACAGTCAGTTTTATGTACCTGGGAGGCGTAGGCCAGATAAGGTAACAGCCTGACAGAGGTGCATGCGAATGAGCTCTACCAATGGAAATCTGAAGCGGCTGAGGTTCAGCATGGATCAAAAGGAGTGCAGGAGTGCCCCTGGGGAGAAAGAGAAAAGAGAGAGAGAGAGGGAGAAAGAGAGGGAGAGAGAGAGAGGGAGGGAGGGAGAGAGAGAGAGGGAGGGAGGGAGAGAGAGAGAGAGAGAAAAGGAGAGAGAGATACAGAGAGAGAAAGAAAGAAGAGAGAGAGGGACAGAGAGTGAAAGAGAGACAGAGCACAGATCATTCGGTATGGGGTGTGATTCCTAACCGATCGGCTGTGGTTTGTTTTTCCACATTCTGTTTGTTTGTTATCTATTCTCCCATACTGTTTTTTTATGTATTAGCAAACAGCAGGTTGTTAAAGTTAGCATTGTTTTTCCCAGTCACCTGCATTTCTCTCTCAGACATTTTTTCTACCTGCGATTCTCCATGCCTGTCTTTCTGCAAAGCTCTAATTTTCCCACCTCAGCCACTGCATCCTGCCATTTTTTCCCACCTATTGCCTTCTCTCTCTCTCTCTCTCTTTCTTTCTGTGTCTCACTCTCACCCTGACTCTTTTTTTCTATCTCTCCCTCAATTACTCTCTCTCTCCCATCTTTCATCACCTCGTTTTTTCTTTTTTTCTCTCTCTTACTCCTTCCACCCCCCCACCACCACTACCACCACCACCACCACACTCACTCCACTCTCTCTTTCTCGCCCACCCTCTCCCTGTCTTTCTTTCTACTCCTTGTCACTGTGTGTCTCCCAGGCTGCTAATGAGGCCCATGTGTAGGACAGGCAGGGAGGGGAGGCATCTGCCTGGGACGTAGGGAGCTGACTGGCAGACGTGGTTGCACTGCCACTGGGCCCTGAAAACCACTCTGTCGCGCCTGATGCCCGCTGTCACGCGGGGGGAACATCTGTCAGCGGACAGCACGGCAGAAGCCTCCAGCATCGCCTCTGCTCCTCCCGCTCGCCATGAGCCAGAGGCAGCGGAGAGAGCTCATCTAATTACAGCAAGATAATATACCAGAAAGAGGCCATAATGATTTTGGCGATGTATTTTTTTTTTTAAATGTAAATTGTAATGTAAATTTTGTTATATTGTTTTTCCATCATTCAGGTATTTTAGCTGATTATCTCCGAGGTTAAGTCAGGGTTTTGTCAGGGGCTGGACCTTTCATGCTGTATTTACTGCAGGAGTCTGTACTGCAGGCACCTCAGCAGTCCTTAAAGACAGTATAATAGTTGGATCAGAGCACCTTAAGCTTTCTGGGTACACATCCAGCAGACTCCACTTCTGCTACCTTGCATTACATTAGTGCTCCTATCTGTTATCTAGTCCAAGTTTATCATTTAATTAAAATCTGTTTCTGCCTCAGCTATTATCTGTGTGTCTCTTTTAATCGATAACAGAGTGATGGGGTGATTGAAACTGAAAGTTTGCCATTAATAAACTAAAATTTCATTACAGCATTATCATTCCCTGAACATCTATGTAGCATCAGCCCAGGGAAGCATGCATGATTGTATTTTTTAGACTCATTACTGGTGTATTGAAAACACAGCAATTTAATGTATTTCCTCAAGCCGAGCAGTGCTGACAGTATCAAATATAACCTTATATTAAATGTTAAAGTAGCACAGGTGATGTAAAATCTCAGCTAAAGTTAATTTGGAAATCCTTGTCTTGTCAATGTTTATAATATTTAAAGTTTTAACAAGGATGAGACTTAAGTGGTCTCCTGGGTGTATTGTAGTTCATATGACCTGCCCTCCATACCCAAATGCACACATTAATAGGCAGTACCACTGTCTTTATCTTGGCCAGACCAATTTGCCAATTGAGTATCCACACGGTGAGTATCCACATATTGCATGGTTATCTTCAGCAGTTTGTGCTTATCTCTTGCACTATAGAGTACACAGTCTTCAAACTCTCCCTAAATAGAATGGTTTAACATCTGTCACTGTGAGTGCACAATCCGTCCTATCTGGAGCCAGGTTCAGGAGGACATCTGTATTCACGTCAGGACATGTGATTAAAAATGTTATTTTATTTATATTAGACAGGAAATGTTTTCCTCTCTGTGTTCATTTTTTTTCATCCCTGTCGTGCAGGCTATGAACCTGAAAATAGCATTCATGAACAACCTAGCCTCTGAATATCCAATTAAATGCAGATTTGATTGCTTGGGAGAATATTCAAAGGGAAGAAATCTTCACAACAAATGATTTCAACAGTCTGTATTTCTCAACAGAGACAATTACATCCAAATATAGAACACTGAGTGGAATAAATAAATAACGAGGACACTGCTTTTGCCACCATTGGCAGTGCTTACCTTGTTGATGATGACAATTGCTGTATCTTAAAGTAGAAATGTAATGAGACAAGTGCAAGAAGAAAGAAATCCAATTTAGGCGTAACCACAGAATTATGGAAGTTTAATGCTGAAAGAGTATCGAGCACCTGCCTTGGCAGAGATGGACAGTGGAGCCAGGTGGCTAATTATAGCCTGCAGGGGCAACGGGAAGGGAGGAGTGATTCACCCTCCTGGCCCAAAAGAGCTAATACCCACCAATTAAAAGGATTATTATTATTATTATTATTATTATTATTATTATTATTATTATTATTATTATTATTATTATTATTATCATTATTATTATTATCATTATGACTACTATGATGGCCATGAATACGATGGTAATGTTGGTGATGGTGATGATGACTGTGATGATGACGATAATGATGGTGATGATGATGATGATGATGATGATGATGATGATGATGATGATGATGATGAAAAAGAAAAAGAAGAGGATGATGATAATGATGATGCTGATGATGATGCTGATGATGGTGATGATGATGATAATGATAATGATGATGATGATGATGATGATGATGATGATGATAATGATGATGCTGATGATGGTGATGATGATGATAATGATAATGATGATGCTGATGATGATGCTGATGATGGTGATGATGATGATAATGATAATGATGATGATAATGATGATGCTGATGATGGTGATGATGCTGATAATGATAATGATGATGATAATGATGATGATGATAATGATAATGATAATGATGATGATGATGATGATGATGATGATGATGATGATGATGATGATGATGATGCCATGTGAGGCAGAGGTGGCACCAAAGCCCAGTGATGATGATGAGCTGTTGCCTCACCATTGCTCTCTCCACCATCCATACCACTGTTGTCTTAGTCTCTTAAGTTTAGACACAGTGCACAAAGTCAGCCTGAAAAGCATCACTTCCCAACCTTGAATTTAAACGTCAACAGGAACTAGATTAGTTTAGTGACTAGAATTGGATTGTCAAGATCAATACTGTTTTACTGGAAGGCAAGTGCAGCAAGAACATATTTATTGAGAATAATATGTATGGTAATGTTGTCCTAAAGGTATGAAAGGCTACACATATGGGAGATTCACAGAAAAAAAAGATATTCAGAGAAACCTGGAAAAAAGGGGTTGACGGGTCTGGATGATGGAGATAGCTGTAGTGTTAGTGGGCAGAAGATGCTGGTTGCCATGGCAAATTTTGCCTGTGGGCTTCCAACAAAGCAACCAAGCCCTGGAGAGCAGCAGCTGGCCCTGAGATCTGTTCTCTAAGGGAAGTGTGTACTCTCTTCCTCTGAGACCATGGCCCCAACAGGCACTGCCATTGTTGACCAATGACAGCCAGGTAAGACAAAGACTCAATGGGAATCACAGCTTCTGAAACAATGGTGGCAGCACAGCAGCAGTAAAGTCACATGGCATCCTCTGCTGAGATGTATGCCTGCATAGGCAGTGGCTGCATATGCTTAGGTGTGCTACACACCCATACCTGACTAGCACATTGCCAACATATCTGACCCATTCTCTGCCTTATATCCAACATCATCTTATATCCAACTGCATTTTAAAGTTTGTAAATGAACCACAGTAACAACACAAGCCCACATCCTCCAACATTCCCGTTGTTCCATTATTATTCCATTATTAGTGTTGTAAGTCCTGACACTGGATTTAAGGCTTAGCACAGTGTTATTGCTGCAGCACTGTTGACTGCAGTTTTAATCAATGTCCTTTCACCTCAGCTTGGACACACTCATCACATTTACAGCTATTTAAAAGCCCATTATGGATGAGCAGTCCTGTTCCCGGCCATGTTTAGGTTGCAGCCTTTGTCAAGGGCCACGTTGATTGCTTATTTACTGTGCATTATTTTTCTCTGAAAGTTTCTCAAAATAAATCTATTTATTTCTCTTATCTTTTAGATGTCATTTTCAGGACTGGTGTTAAGAGGCCATTCTGCTGTACTGTATGTTGTTCTCTCATCTTAAAGTCAAACCAACTCCAGCCAACACTTTTTAATTAATGTTTCCAGAAATAACACTGAACAATCTAGCATGCAGACCTTCATTTCAGATGACCATTCTGTGCTCTCCAATCAGTGTGTGACTTGGATTTCCGTCCCTCATTAAGGCTAGTGGGGTTTGGAGCGGCAGGACGAGGATCTCCCATGTGAGATACAGGGGCTTGATTATACAGCAAAGTGTGCCGCTGAGGAAGCTAATGCAGGAGAATGCTGTTACATCCTCACTGTGAATAACACCAGATTAGCGGGAAGGTGATTTCTCTGTGCTAATAGCATTCAGCTCTGTCCATACAATCATTAACGCTAATCAGCTCCTGATTAGGCTGCATTCCATACATACACACACACACACACACACACACACACACACACACACACACGCGCGTACGTGCACACACACACACACCACTACTATAAACACCAGCTCTCTCCTTCAAGCATGCAGACACATCATCAAATGTTTTTTTCAAACTCGAAGATGTGAAATATTTAGAATTACAAATGTCCTAGTGTTGGCCAGCGTAAAGCACTCTGTCACTGTCCTCCATGGGATGTGGCCTTATACTATGACAGAGTCTTTGTGGTTGAGGCAAAGAGAATAAAAGGAGGTGTAATTATATCCCAACTGCATAGTCTGTCATCTTTTAAAAGCAGCTATTCTCTAACGCGACTGTAACTGAGTCTCCTTTTGACAAAGCTGAACCTCTGATATTATGGCCATTATCGCGCACACACCAGTGTTTTATTTGCATATAAAATGCAATTCATCGTTTTGCCTGCTCCTTTTCTCACTGACACATTGCTCGCCAGCCCTTATTTTAGGGTCTGATATTTGTGGTGTATAAATTATCATAAATTTTAGTCCAATCTACACATACATGTCACCTCTAATGAGACTGCATTACCATTTCAGACAGAGCTGAGGCTCAGTTCTATCTGGTTTTCAGGGAGACTTACGGGTACAAAGGGAATGGCAGAATCCAGAATCCCTGTCATCACGAAAGGAAGGAAGTTCAGCTCTGGTATTTATCGGGGGAAGTGTTCTGTCACTTCTTCCTGCCGTCCGAAGCTACGCGCTCGTATTTCCATGCATCACCATTAGTGCAGCCTGACTGGGGTACACTTGAGGCAATCCCCCCACACCCTCCCAGACACACACACACACACACACACACACACACCTCAGAGGATTTTCAACCATGTTTCAGCTATTTTTACATACCTCTGCCAGAGATAAGAAAAAGAAGGGGGAATGGTTACTGCTCGGAGTCGTCCAGCAGTAATGAGACCTGTCCAGGCTTGTAGATAGATCATGATCCATTTGACATATTAAGAATTTGGCCAGAGAAGTTGTCAGTGTACTTTTGGTTCTAATCCATTTGAAACACTGAACATATTTGATGTTGCCCATATGGATAATTAAAGGAGACTGGCTGCGTTTCAGTTATTTTGGTAGAGCAGACGGCAAGCAGATGGTGTAACAAATCAATGATGAGGTCTGTGATGTCGGCTTGCGCAGGTTTGATTCAAGGCTTCTGTAGAAAATGGGCACACGCGCAGTTCATATGGTTTATCTTTTAGATTAAATCACATTGGTTTGCTTCAGAAAAGCACTCAGATCATTCTGTTTGGTCAAGGAGTCAGTCAGACAGGCCACACGAAAATGAGACATGACACAAAACAGACACCATAATTTACATTTCATCCAATCCAGAATAATTGATTTATATTATACCATGCTACATCATAACATACAGTGAGTGCGTACCATATAATATAACCTACGGGTATCTGTTAAATGTGTTTTACAGAGCACAGGGCCCTGAACCTGCTGAATTATATGCCTCCAGAAGAGAAGGGAGCGCGGTAATGCAGATGAAGGGGTTTTTAAATTCACCACTCACCATGATCCACTGCAGACGAGTGACAGTCTGCATGCACTCATTGAGACGCCATCAATGAGAATGTCTGTGGCAAAGGCCAACTGTGACATGCCCCAGCGGGCGCAGAGACACCTACAGGGCTGTATTCCCTGCTTTGGGGATGTGACAAATTGCTTTAAACAGGCCTTGAGAGAATGCGCCATACTGGTGCATTAGGCAAAACGCACACAGCTTGTCTCTTGTTAAAAGAATGGGAAGGTGGGGAGGGGGGAGGGTATATCTGTTCTGTTCTTGTTGTGTGCAGAGGGGGGGATTGTTTTCTTTTTTATGCTACTGAACAACAGAAAATTCGCATTCACCACTCAGGCAAATATTCCCTTTGTTTCTATCCGCCACAACATCCTGTGAACTGAAGATAGAGAAAGCGAGACAGTGAAAAAGAGAGCAAGGAAAAAAAAAAACAAACAAAGGAAGATTCTATTTTCACAGCTTAACACATGAAACGTGACATTTCCTAAATAAGGAAACGGCAAAAATAGGCTAAGATGCATCTGTGGAATTAAAGGCATCATGGGCATTGGAGTTGCAATGTTTGTGTGAGTGGGGCATTCTGGATGCTGTCCACACACCTTTACCTCTGTCTTGCTACAGGGCACTTTACTCAATCATCATCACACATACACACAAACACGAACACACACAAAACACACACACACACACACACGCACACACATACACACACGCACACACACGCACACACACACACACACACACACACACACACACACACACACACACACACACACACACACACACCCTTTGCCCACCAAGAGATTGTTTTTGACACATGTCTGAAGCTCATCATTTTCCCCTCAAAGGGGGAGGGGGGAGCCATCACTCCCTCGTAATAGGGCTTGTCAGGCTGAGTGCCTTCAGGTCTCAAACAATCTCTCCTCATCTCCCCTACCTCCCTGCTCCCCTCATTCCATCTTCTGTAGCTAACTCCTCTCTCCTCATCTACAACATCTTACTCCTCTCTCCTCATTCTCCTCATCCACAATACATCAGTCCTCCTCTACTCATTTAAAATACCTCACTCCTGCTCTCCTTATCTACCCCACTCCTCATCTACAATACCTCACTCCTAATCTACAATACCCTACTCTTCCTCTCCTCCCCTACAACACCTCACTCCTCATATCCTCATCTACAATACCTCACTCCTCCTCTACTCATCTACAATACCTCACTCCTAATCTACAATACCCTACTCTTCCTCTCCTCCCCTACAACACCTCACTCCTCATATCCTCATCTAAAATAACTCACTCCCCATCTTATCCTCTCACCTACAATATATCAGTTCTCCCTTCTTAACTACAACATTTCACTTTACTCCTTTCCTCTGCTCTTTTCCTATAGCTCATTCTTCTCATCTCCCATATATACCTAACTCCTCTCTCCATATCGCTGCTGTATATCGCTCCATGCCCTTCTCTTCATGTCTTGTACCTCATTATTCTTCCTCACCGCCTCTTGAATTAGGTCAGAGGAGGTCATCAAGTTTTTCTTTTACCCCGCTTTTACCCCTTCGCCCATTCTCTTTCTCTCCCTACCACCCCCCACCTTATCCTGCCTCTCAGCCCAAGAACTGGGCCAAGGCGATCGCCGTAAGCTCCTTACCCAGCGCGGCCTGTCTTCCCCTCTGCTCCATGATTGGGCGAAATGTATAAAACTCTTTCGCAAGGGAGAGGTCCATCTGTCAGCTGCATGCTGGGCTGCAGAGCTTCAACAGAGGGTTAAGGTGCCCCCATTGCCTCTCTCTCCCCCTCTTGCTCATTCACTCTTTCTCTCTCTCTCTCTCTCTCTGTCTCTCTGTCTGTCTCTCTCTCTCTCTCTCTCTCTGTCTCTCTCTCTCTCACACACACACACACACACACACACACACACACACACACACATTGACTTATGAGGTCTGGCAAATCCGTCATCCGCGTGCAAGAATGTGGGAATAAAATAAACTCCTTAGCATCATGTCTTATCGCTCCTGTGCGTGCACAGATGGGCCGGGCTTAAGGGTGGGAAATAAGGGGAGATGCCATTGACCCAGCATCACTCTGGCCTGATCAGAGGAGTGACACCCGGGGCCCTGGTGTGACCATAGGTGCTGCAGGGCTGAGGCCAGTGCACTTGGCTTACATTCACTGCCGGCAACAGATGGCCACACGCATCGCCATGCCAAGTGACAAACGTCTCGGTTCCCTTTCCACTGAGAGGGGGCCAGCCACTCTTTCCATTTGTTTTGAACAATGTAGCGTACAGGACAAGCTAAATGCACACTTGCTGAACAGAAGGGCTGCCACATACTACACTGCAGTGGGTAATGACAAACAGTAATACATAACTAGCTGACTGTTAAAAATCTGTATTTTTTTTTTTCAAAAGTCAATGTACGTGTTGTTGTTTTTTAATTTATGTAAAATGTTATAACTCAATGTGAACATTTAAGTTGATTCTGTTTTGGTTAAAGTTTGTAGATGTTTGATTTCTAGAGCTAGCCAATTTACTCAGCATGGTAATTTTTTTAGGATATTTGGGCTGAATCTGAGCACTGGTAGTTTCCCCATGTACCCTACCAGAATTGCATACAAACACTGTGTTTTGTTGTCGTTCTTAGAGGAAATTGTTCACAGACAGCTGGCATCTATGACCAGCAATTTGCTGAATATGACAAAAAAAGTGTATGTGATTACAGGGGGAGAAGTCTAACTAAATGTAACTGCAATAGGATAGCCGTGATGAAATCAAACATTTGATGGAAACCACTGGATGTTGTAACAGCTCAATTAAAGAAATATGAGCCCGGAAGCAGGCAGCACCGCCGAGAATTGCATCCACACAAGCCCTGCATGCTAATCTGCTTTCCATGTTGCTCTGCAAATTAAAACAGCTTGCTTAACCGACACCTTAGGCCATCTACCTCAGGAGTGCTTTGAAAGCACTTTCAGAAACCGCTCCCTTGGCGCAGCCAGGGTCAATCACTCATGCGTCTCACATGAAATTACACATTGCACCCGGGCATGTAAATGTCTCTCAGCCTCAACAGTGGGATATGGACATTCTGGGCTATTAAAAGCTTTTGTGGAGAATTGGATACACTGTGTATATATTGCTGTCCTGACCACTCTGGTGATTATCATTGATTTTCTTCTTTTTTTTTTTTACAAGCCAAGCCTCTGTGAAGGTAAACAAAGAGTAAATCATAAAAGCTCATTTGGGCTGAGACAGACCGATACAATGTTTACAGTATTGTTGTTCCTTGCCCCATGGGAAATCTATAAAACTATGATCTGATTACTGGAACTGTTCAAAACTTAGTTCTGCGGATGAAAACATGTTTCTTTTCTCCATTAATTAACAGAGACATGTCTTTGTGACAAGTCAGAAAAAAAGCCATATGTCAACATCGCACAGTCACACTGCATGAGGCTTGTACATGAACATGGCACAATCACACACTTCACCACATTGCATCAACCCTGGATGTGACAAATGTTTGTTGCGAAGGCCACGGGTATCGCAGGATGAGCAACAAATTAGAAAACACATAAAGCGCTGAGTGTCTGTCACAGCGCACTAATGAGGTGTTGGAGTAAAGGATGTTTTTCATTTTTATTTTTATTTTTTGCACCTTGTCTTTGAACAACCAATAGGCTCACAGCTGAAGTTTTACAGATGGCTAGAGAGCGACACACACAACACAACACACAACAGTGCAGTTTACGCACACAGACATGAACATGCACACACACACACACACACACACACACACACACACACACACACAGTGTAATCCAGCCTGTCTGAGCCACAGGTGAGCCCTGAGTATTTGCGAGGTGAGGCAGAGGCGCCTCTGAATGCAAAAGCGAACCCCATTAGCGGGCATGGTGGTTTCCTGCCCTGCTCCGTGACCTTTCATTAGCGATTCCTTAAATGCGTGAAGAGAAGGGGCTAAGTGACTTGTCTATGGTGCTTTTTGTCCAGTATTTCTCACCACGATTGCTGCTTACCAATACACTTAGCATAGGCACCAATGTAAAAATACCATTTTAGCCCCATTTTACCCCTTGCTGCTAACTCACTGACATCCCCTGTCTCTGTCTGTCTGTGCTGCCTGCTAGCAGTAGTCAGGGGGCGCTGAACGTAATTTGCTGTCTCAGGCATGTAACAAGGCAGTGGATGGCAGCCTTGCTTGCCGTCAGCCATTTTTTATTAATTTTTTTTTTTTTTAAAGAGATTTTCTTCCTCGGCTGTTTGTGCTGACATCACCAGGCTACTGGAGTTAAACTGTGGGACAGCGAGTGTGGGACAGTCCTCCTCACAGAACAGTAAACCACAGGCCGTGACACAAACCGCCTGCCAGATTCTTCGTTTGGCGAGGAGGGTGTCCCACTTTCGCTTTACAAAACAACACTCATTGGGGTGTACTAATGGAAAACTGCCCTCTGTGTGTGCACACCACACCCACACTCATAGACACAGACACACACACACAAAGATAGAGATACACACAGACACAAACATAGATAGAGGGGGAGAGAGAGAAAGAGAGAGACAGCCAGAGAGAGAGAGAGAGAGAGAGCGCACCCTATTATAAATAGAGACGGGTTGTTGCTTGCTGGAGCAGGCTCAAGGACTGTGGGAATGGGAATGGGACCGTAATAATATGGATCCACGAATACAGGCCGGACCAATCTGCCAATTTAGGCCCAGGCAAGCCAGAGGGAAGCAATCCAGCTGATTGATTTCAAATGCATGCAGCCTCTTCTACACTCCTTCACAGACTTGAGAATGAACTGCTGTGCGCATTTCTTTCTAAACTATTATATTTTATTGCAGACTTAACACAAGTTGCTGGAGGGGAAATGGGCATTTGCAGAGGGGAGCGGCTCTCAGACGCATCACAGCAGCGGCATAGTGGACGCTGATCGAAACCGAATCGAAGCGCTTTATTAGGACAGGGTAGGGGCGTGGTCGAGGAGCGGAGGGGAGATGGGAGAAGCGATGCGCCGCGGATGTGAAGCTAAGCAGACAAGAAAGGAGAGAAGAGAGGGTCTGCGCTGGGCTCCGGGCCACTCCATTGATCCTGTCACTCAGGGAAGAAGCAGCTGCCTCAGTGTGTGTGTGTGTGTGTGTGTGTGTGTGTGTGTGTGTGTGTGTGTGTGTGTGTAAGGTACAGGGAGTGTGTGTGAGGGTTGGACGAAGTCTTACTACTGAGTCAGCATGTCAATGCGTTTAATCTGAGACGCTCACCATCTCGGCCTCCGGCAAGTTTAATGAAGACAGAACACACACACAAACACGCGCTCACACACACACATGCACAGACAGAGAGAGAGAGAGAGACAGTCTGTCAAAAACACACATAAACATGCAAAAACTGTCTGTCTCTTTCCAGAGGCTCCAACTTTACCTTAGAGAGAGAGAGAGAGAGCAGAAAAACAGCCTCAGATCAGAATTCACACATCGCACATTCACACATTCACACATCGCATTCCGGCATCGCCATGACTACAGCCGCGCTGTAGTCCCACTGCACCGCACCGTGTTTAGCCTCTGCATCGATTCCGGTCACAAGTTCCCCCACTTGGGTCACATGCTGGGTCAGTGCTTGGGGCCGTTGTTTGTTGGCTGGAGAATGTGCAGCAGGCCTGCACCGACTGAGGGGGCGGCAATGGTGGCGGTGGCGGTGGCGGTAGCTTCAGTGTCCGTGTGGGTTTGCGTGCAGTGCATGCCTGTGTGTTTGGCGGGGACACGAGTGGGTCGGGGAGAACAATGTGACATTGTTGAGCCGCTCAGGGAGGACTTACAGAGAGATGGGGGTCAGGAGGGCCGGTCAGGGTGAGAGCTGCTGGGAGAAGTTGAGCTATAAACATGCACAAATGGCAACACATACACACAGAGACACACACACACTGACACACACACACACACACACACACACACACACACACGCTTTTCTCTCAGTCTTTCTCTCTGAGACACATACACAGAAATACAGTCCTAAACTTTCAGACTGTCTCTACCACATACATACATACACACACACACAAGTATATAACTTATTTTCTTTCTGACTCACACACACACACTTTTTGTCTCTGTCAAACAAGCATAACACACACACACAAGCACTCTCATACATACACACACACACACACACACACACACACACACACTCACCTTGTCTCACTCATCAGAAGCACTCGACATCTGTGTCAATCACTCTCACACTCTCATGGGGGCAGGCTGGTTGTCGGTGTGGCCCCGGGGGAGCGGATGGTGGGCAGCCTCCCCCATCACCCTGGTCAATACTAATGCC
Organism: Setipinna tenuifilis; assembly: GCA_030347295.1. Taxonomy (NCBI): domain Eukaryota; kingdom Metazoa; phylum Chordata; class Actinopteri; order Clupeiformes; family Engraulidae; genus Setipinna; species Setipinna tenuifilis. Next base: position 31,627,771 of record CM059265.1, read on the forward strand.
TTCCTCTGGGACAGCCATGCATGCACGCGCGGGGGCCGAGGGCTGAGAGCAGCCTCCCAGCGGAATGGGGACACAGCTGTGCAGGCAGGAGCCCCCCCCCCCCGAGCCAGTTGTGCCACCCCCTTGCACTGCGTGTGGCCCCTCTGGCACCACAGGTGACAGATGAGACAGGAGCCTTGCTGTGTGCATTCTGTGTGTGTGTGTGTGTGTGAGAGAGAGAGAGAGAGTGAGTGTGTGTGTGTGTGTGTGTGTGTGTGCGTGTGTGTGTATGTGTGTACTTGTTTGTTTGTGTATATGTATGTATGTATTTCGTAGGTGTGTGTGTACGTGTTAATATATTGTAGTGTATATACATGTTTTGTGTGTACATTTAAGTGTGCATGTTTGTGTGTATTTAAGTGTGTATGTGAGTGCGTGTTCAGTGTGTTTGTGTGTGTGAGTAAAAGTGTGTGTGCACGCGCATGTCAAAGAATGTTAGGACTGGTAACTGACTGTGTTGATAGTGGATACTGTACAGGATGTTATCTTATCAGTACAGTTGCTGCGAGTTTGGATACAAGTTTGTACACTTAGCAGATATGAACATTCCTTAGCATGCTTATCTACAGATCAGGCAAAATGTTTCAGCCATCTTTTTTTTCCCCCAGTTTTTTTTTTATTTTGTCCCAACCCAACAAAATTTGCTCATTTTTTCTGTAGCCATTTAGTGTTTAGACTAGTTTGTAATTACCTGCCTTGTTGTACTTAAGAGACACTTAAATGCTATGAACTCTTGAACTTGTGTTCAAGTGAAAAACATTGATGTCAAGTGTTGCATTATACATCTACTTGAGCTTTTTTTGGCTTGTTTTTCAAGAAAGTCTAAAGAAAGTAAGTCTAACTTGGTTTGAGCATCATAATCTAATCTAATCCCACTCCAGTTTACTCCCGTGATTGACGACTTAGTGGGTGGTACAGAAAGCCTACACCCTACACAGGACAGGGCGAAAATACAGGTTTGGAGCCAGCGTGCTGATTACCGTGGCGGGACAGCCATGTTCAGCTTTAAATAGCGCCATATATCACAGCCAACAGAGTGCTCCGAGGAGCAAACATTCTTTCTGCAAAAAATATGGCATCAAAACAGGAAGCACATGGTCTGTCTAGCTTGCCCCATTCATTCCAAGCAGCCAGTCTGACGGGAGGGTCGTGTTTCACCGTAGCGCTACGTGGAGCTCCAGTGCTGGCGTGTGCCAGGCCTCCTGTGCTGCCTCTCCCCGCGGCCTGCTGGATCCGGATGTGTGTTTTGGCCCCGATTCAGGAGAAGCCAAGCTCCGGATAGAAGCAGGTGTGTGTGAGAGTGTGTGTGAGAGTGCACGCACACTAGCATATTCATAGCCTACCCCCCCCCCCCTCCCAAACACTTACAACCATATCCACACCCTCCAAATGCACACAGAAACAAACATCCACACCCCTCCCCAACCACACATACAAACTGAACCATATCTACATCACTTCCTCCCTCCACCACACACACACACACACACACACACACACACACACACACACACACACACACACACACACACACACACACACACACACACACACACACACACACACACACACACACACACACACACACACACACACACACACACACACACACACACACACACACACACACCTTACGGACAAATAAACATCGCACACCACAGTGTAGACTGGCATATAGCTATATATAGATATATTTTTTATCATTTCAGGATTTTAACAAGTTGTAAACACCACTTTTGAAGGAAAGGCACAGTAAAGCCAGACTCCGCTGTACTCTCAAAAGAAAATGATATTACAAAAAATTAACATCACATACAACCCCTTCAGACATACCCTGGGAGATGTACAGACATAAACTGGGTGGGGCAAAACAGGAGTGCAATATGCCGAGTTTAAGAGTCACATCGAAAAAAAATATACAAATTAAACACAAAGACTTAAGCTTAGTTTAACATATATGAAAGAAATATGCCTTTTTTCTTCTTTCTCTGTATAGTCCAACATAAAACAATCTTGTGGGATACATTGACTCAAAGGGGTCTGCATGAGCTTCAATGGACGAAACAAACGAAACAGCAGTGCAAAGTCACACTCGGAACTCCAAACTTGTGGTTTGCTGAGGTAAAACACAAAAACGACTCCTATTTAGACCACTGAACAAGAATGAAGAAAAGGGTTCGGAGATGTCCTCCTTGTAAAAACAAACAAAATGAACCATCCCCCTTTAGAACATAACTCACTCGACACAAAACCAAAATAAAACAAAGTGTGGATGGGAGATGAATGGATTGGCCTGATTCTTTGGTACAGTCACCGGGTGTCCGTTCTTGCATACTCTGTGACTCCAGTCTCTAGGCTGTCTCGCTGTGCACACGCCATTAGGTACCCTTGACAATTTAGAGCACCAGGATATGTGGAGGCTTATGAATCATAAACCAGCATCACATACATGGGCACTGCACAGACAAATGGGCAGAAAGCAAAGCCGAGGTCAAGCCAAACCCTGGCTGCAACCTTCCCGCATCACAAAGCCCAGCAAGTTTCAAATATTAACATCACATGGACACGGAGTCCAGAAGTAGCCTTGGCTGATGTGTGTACGTGTTTCTCTTTGTGTGTGTTTGTTTCTATTTGTGTGTTTTTCTTTGTGTGTTTCTCCTTGTGTGCCTGTGTGTGTGTGCATGTGTGTGTGCGCGTGTGTGTGTGTGTGTGTGTGTGTGTTTGTGAGTCAGAGAGAGCGTGTTTCTTTGTCAGGAGTGAGGGCTGACCTACCCCTACTGATCTGAAACACAGACCAGCATCGACCTTCCACACACACACATCCATCCATCCAGTCTGTTCTCCTTCAGCCCTTGAACTGCACACTTGCCCACCTATGGGTACAGCAGGCCCCGTGTTCCTTTCATTTCCCCCCTAATGAGAGAGCCCACACCTGGCCATCGCCCAGCCGTCACACCTTGTGCACCTGGGAGGGCAGAGAAAGACTGCAACCACAACCTTCCCTTGCCCTCCCGCTCTTCTTCACCTGGCGAGTCTGACAGGCAGGTGAGGGACAGGAAGGAAGGTCGAAGTGTAACGGGGGAAGGAGGGATGGTTCATCACACCCTCACCTCACCCCACCTGACCCGGCCTGGCCTGGCCTGACCCCTCGGCTCCATGTACTACCTCACACTGTTGCCCGTGGCACTGCTGAGCTGTGTGAGGTACTCGCGAAGGTCCTTGGCTGCCTGGAAGCGTCCGTACTGCTTGCTGGGCTTGGCGCACTCGTCCAGCAGGTTCTCGAGGCGTCCGTCGGCGATCACGTCAGCCGGGGGGTCGTGCAGCAGGCCTCCGGTGGCGCCGCGCCAGGTGGCGTGCCGCGAGAGAAGGTTCTGGCACACGGCGTAGTAGTTGTGGTCTACGGTGACCCGGCTGCAGAGGATGTCCTTGGAGAAAGAGAGGCAGGCCTCTTTGTCACACTCCTCTGCACGGCTCTCGTACCAGACGTCATAGTTCTCTGGCTTATCTGCAGACACACAGAGAGGAGAAGAGAAGAGAGACCGCCTGATGTGTTACTGCACTGATAAAATCCCCATTACTTTGCACCGCATTAATGTAGGCCACATCCTGTGTTATTGTATAATGTTTCTTGTAGTGATATTTATATAGACTCGTCTTAGTAATTGCTTATTCTGTTCTACAATGTGTCCCTGCAGAGGTAAGTGCCCAAGATTTGCATCTTGACTGAAGACACACACGCGCGCACACACACACTGTTGTAAGAGTGGGTAAGGAAACAAATGTGCACTGCAAAAATGAATTCACACATTTGTGCTCTACCTCCCTGACCCTTAAAACCACTTCCCCTCCTCTATCTAAAACATGCACACACAAACACACAAGTACACCAACATAGACACACTAATACACACCGCGCACAGGCAGGCACACGAGTACACAAAGACACACATACACATGCACGCACATGAGTACACAAACACATACACACACGAGTACACAAGCGCACGCACGCACACACACACACACACACACAAGTACACAAACACACACGAGTACACACACACACAACGCATAAAAAGGCAGTGACCTATTTTAAAGTGAACCGTCTGCCGAGAGCAGCAGAGCAAAGAACATAACCTCCAACTTCCTGCTTTGTCTGTGTGCTAATGGAGCCGACTGCTCAGTGCATTCAAGAGATCAAGTGGAATCACGGCTCGAAGGCTGTGCTTCAGCGCCGTTTAAGGTGAGGCCAAGTCCATTCATCACAACCCAATCAAGTGTTCCCTTTCAGTCAATCAATACCAAAGACAGTGGGATGAAGGGTGATGGGGAGAAAAAGAGGGGGAAAAGAATGAGAGAGAGGGGAAAAGGGAAAGGAAGAGAGGTGGGGGGCATAGGGGCAAGAATACAGGAATACATGAGAAAACTGCAAGAAGTGGGGAGGAAAGAAAGAGTGCAACTGCATATCATAGAAGGGGGGATGGGAGGGGGAGGGGGAGGGGGAGGGGGAGGGGGAGAGAGAGAAAGAGAGAGAGAGTGAGGAAGAGGCAGAGTAAAAGAGAGAGAGAAGTAGAGAAGAGTTGAAGAGTTGACGCCTGGAGTCTGAAGGGGGTGAAAGAGGAAGAGTGCTGTAAACGGGGGGCTGTGGTCATGGCGAGCAGGCAGGAAGACACACTACCGTTTATCAGCGAGAACTATATTCGGTCACTCAGCCATAAATAGAGGGAGATCTGCTTTCGCGGTCATTTGACACAAGTCAATGGCATGCCAATAACTAATTAGAGGAAATGAAGTCACCGCGCTGCCAATCAATCCCAGCAGAGCCCGTCCGTTTCTAGAGGCCGCCAGAGACCAGAGAGGGACTGGGGACTGCGCCAGAGTGCGGCACTGCAGCATGGGCCACACTCTAACTCCAACCCCCCCAGGGAGGGCACCCCCACCCACCCACGGTCGCCACAGGTGGCCCTATGGAACAGCTGGCCCAGCCACACAGTACATCTGGTTTCAGAGGTCTTTGGGTGTTTTATAGAGAGGGCTGACTCTGCATGTGTCATCCTGCATGAATTGCGGGGGGCATGGGGGGGTGGGGAGAAGGGTGGGCAGAGTACACTTTTGCACTCCAGGAAGAGAGAGGGAGAGAGAGAGAGAGAGAGAGAGAGAGAGAGAAGGAGAGAGAGAAGGAGAGAGTGAGAGAGTGAGAGAGGGGGAGAGGGGGGAGAGAGAGAGGGAGAAAGAAAAAGAGCAGTGGTATGTACCTTGTGTCTGTGACCTGATATTTTCAACCATTGTAAAAACAGTACATCTACCTCGTATTCAAACAGAGGCTGTACTTCTTGCCAAACCACAGGCAATAGGAGAAACCCACACCCAGACACACACACACACAGCCACAACCCACATACTCATGTTTATACCATGAGCAACAGCGCTTTTTCAATGACACTTGAGCCCTAAATATATTCAGACACCCTGTCCCTTGCTCTCCTACCATCACACCAAAACATACCATGTTAAGTGGCCCTAGCAAGAATTTAGGTCCAGCACTGTGATAACAGTGGTTCAATTAATGTGTGCTGTACAGACTTTCAAACACTTACTGCCTAAGTTGAGAGTTGAGTGCAAATGAGATGACTTCTTCAGCGCTTAAGTTATCTCATTACTATGTTAAGTATTATTCTCTGAGTCATTGTTTTCTTCTGTTTTGCCACAAACATTGGGGACCTGTGCAGAAACTCTATTCATTAAGTCCCATTAGCACCAAAGCTGTGATTTTTTGTTTCTTGCAAGGGTGGCAAGGGGGCATTTACACTGGAGAGCATAGAGAATATTATTTTGTCAGTAGGGCTAGGTGGGACTGGAGCTACCAGCAGAAATCTTACTGATGCAAACACCTGATTTAACCAATCATACATTACCTGCCATAAAAATCACCACTAGCAACAGCATTACGATAAGTCCACAAGTCTTGCCTGAGCCAACATGTTTGTAACTTTAACAAAGCCCTCGTAAATACAAACTGTAAGTGATGACATTAAGTCCCCACAGCCAATCCAGTGCCTCCAACTCACTCTGCTTGATGAGCCTCTTGTCTGCCACGATGACATTCTCCGCGTCCACCACAATGACCTTGCCATCCCGTGGGCCCACGGCGAAGTTGTCGAAGCTGACGTCAAGCAGGTACAGGGCGAAGTCGAAGTCGTTGTTGGTGAGCTGCTCGGCAATGTCCATCAGCTGCTTGGCGAGGTCCAGGCGCTTCTCCCACGGCGCGTTGTAGAAGCTCCACAGCTCCTCCCCCACGTAGTTCACTGCCACCATCCGCCCGCACGCACCCAGGTACTTGGCAAAGGGCCAGCCCTCATCTGACGGGAAACTCTGAGGGAGAGGAAAAAAAAGAGAGGGAGCAGGAGCGGGAGAGACGGAGAGAGAGATGAAAGAACAACATGATCAGAGAAGATGGATGGGACTTCACTTTCTCACAGTTATCCCAGGGGCTCATCCTCTCCTCATGAAACAACCCCCACCCCACCTTTTACAGGGATGCATCTGTTGTAATAGATTTGAACACAGGACTCTTAGAACAAGACACAGAAGGATATAAACACTGGAAAGCAGTACTGTTAAGGTGATAGCAACATCACAGCAGTGGGTGGCTCACATATTAAAACGCCTTGAAGTCTCACTGGGGCTTGAGATCTGACTCATTAAAATGTTAGTCTTCTCACTAATACTCAGCCACTGCAAGGCAAAGGCAATTAAAGATTAAAGGCAAAATTAATAAAACAATCATGAAAAATTGATGGGTGATTTCTCAGACTAACAAGCCTGAGAATGTGAAATGACTGAAGAATAACTTTACTGTTTTTCTCCGCGTCTGAGCCAACATCGCGCACGCTCATCACATTCAACTTTTTAAAAGACATAAGAAAAATCAACCTTGACAAAATTCTTAAGCACAGTGGATATCTGATAGCCCAGCTTCAAGTGGAGGCATTAAATATGAATGAATAACTACTTAATATTTTATAAAATGACTCCAATAATTCAGAACACAACACATACAAGCACACTCACTCATGTATGGACGTGCACAGACCCACACACACACACACACACACACACCCGCAGACCCACACACACACACACACACACACACGCACAGACCCACACACACATACACACTCACAGACCCACACACACATACATACACACACACTTGGAGACCACCCCCCCCCCCCCCACACACACACACACACACACACACACACACACGCATACATGCACACACACTGACTCACACAGACAGCAGCACAGTCAGACTATGTACATACTGCAGAGGAAATGGACACAGCTGCCCACACAGTTCTGCCAGTGCCGAGCAGAAGAGGGCTGTGCTGTCCTTCTGCATGATAGCCCACTGACAGCCCTACAATGGGGCTCGGCTACAACCTCCAGTGCCGTATGACAAAGAGGCTCCAAATTACCCTGCGCACTCTGTGTATGGCTGGACCATGCACGCAAACAGAGACAGTGTTGTGTCAGGAAGCGGGCAGGTATGTTTTGTTATACCTGCTGATACACACAGCGACCCCCCTTTTATAAGCCATTTTTTGGAGGAAATGGTTGAATCAAAGGCTAGTGTTGCATAGATATGTCCATTTGTAAAGCCTATCCGCCTAGGGTTTGAACAACAGTGTGTGTTGACAAAACGATGACAAACAGAACTAGTGGGAGGGGGTAAGTCCCTCACCTTCCTCTACACGGCTGCGGACATCACACGGGGGACTGGATCTCGACCTTCAAGGACACTCACTTGTCCTGCTCAATGAGCTCCAGCTGTATCCTCCGTCCTACACAAAGGCCTGGAGATATTCTCCACACACTGCAGTGTATTCAGCACTCTTGTTTATTCAGCCAGAGTGGATGGGTAAACAAACAAACAAACGCACCCAGCCAATAACATCACAAAGACATAAAGAAAGCATACGCTTAGGAAAATTTCTATTTAACACAGGAGGCAATGACTGTGTAGTGTACTGTGCTCTACAACAAAGCCTCTTTAGTGCCTTCAACCTTGAACAGCTCTCAATCTAAGAGGCACACAAAGTGTGTAAATGAGCCGAAACTTCCCATTATGTTACCAACAAAATAGAAACTTTCCATCAAACATTCAACTGTACTACATGTTTTAATTGAAAAAAAATGTGTAAAGAATGTCTGAAAAGGGCAACCTTGATATTGAATGATACTGCGTACTGCTTTCATTTTAATCATTTTTAAAGTTTCTATTCAAGAAAGTTGTCATGTGTACAACAGAGGGATTGAGTTTGCGATACTACTTCCCATATATAAAAAATAGATACAAAGAAAAACAAACTAGAAAGTGCACTGTGTATATTTTGCAGTGTCATATGTATATCACAATTTGATGTGTTCATTTGCATGATGGCTTGAGAAAAAACACTCCTTCCAACTCTCTCAGTCCTCGTCTTCAACTAATGGAGGCATTAGAAGAAAGGTAGCCACTAAACAATCAATAGCCAGGGCAATTGACCATGACTGGGATAGTTTTTATACCTACCTAATACATACTTAATATGTACCCTAAACAATAACATAGATTGGTGGACATTTATGGCAAAGTGCTAAAAAAAACTGTGTGTGTGTTCAAATACTTCTCCCCTGAAAATCACAGTCAAATCAGGCAAGTTCAAGCATAGATGTATCCCAGATGTGTTGTGGAGTCTAGAGTGTGAAAGCCACAATGAATGGTTTCAGTAGATTAACGGGCTCCTAATGTTTTAAGGTCTTAATGAGCAAGTACAACTGCCATTTAATTGGCAAAACATTTAGCTTTCAGCGCTAACCTGTCTGCACAGTAAATTAGGCATCTCACTCTACTCCACTAATTCATGTGGTTAGCCATATAGAAGGGGATTCTTTATTGATATACACAGTGCATGATGAGGACTCAAAAGAGGAAATACACACTGAGGGGGAAAAATGGTGAATGGTGACAGGGGGGTCAACACACACCACAGCAAATGCTGCAAGCTGAAGACAGACAGTCTTTGCACTTGCCCAAGTCAGTACTGGGGTACCTTTGGCCCTAACAGGCTATGCGACTCGAGATGCTGTGGCATTTGTGGATGGCGCCCATTTAATACTTTGGTTTTCAGAGCCCTGGAAACTCCATCTGGTTGTTATTTCTCAAGATGACAATTTGTACTCGGAGAGTAATTATAGACTTATAGACTAAAAATTTGTTTACCCTCACCCCCCAACACACATACACGACAAAAAAAGAAGGCAGTTTCTACAGGGAAACAACCCGAGTCAGTCACATGGATTGAGACGGATACATAAACAAGGCGAAATGAACATCACCTACAATTTTAGTTGGGCAGGTCTTAGTGCCATACTCTCTGACCTTCAAGCAGGCACTGAACACACTTCTGCTATATGCAGCAACAACCTAGTGCCAAGACATACTGCCACTACAAACTGCTAGCAGTCAAAAATGCAAGAAATCCAATACAGGTGACACACACTGGGGCTTGGGAGTCATCAAACAACAGCTCTGCTGCAAGGTCAACACCCAAAAATGAGCAAACCATCCAGTCAGAGCCTAAGTCAACAAGAAGGCATGACGTCAATTTACTTACTTACGCCCGGTTCTCTGTCCATGCTGCGCACCACTGCAGCAAACAGCCTTGGCGGTGAACTTGTAAACAACCTCCTGGTCAGTAAATAAAACCGTTACTATGGCATTTGGCCCTCGTCAAGGCACAAGGCCAGAGCAATGGAACAGGGGGGAGAGGGTTGAAAGTATTTCAACATAGTGCATTTCCTGTCAGGTGAGGCAGGGAGCTGATCTAGCTGTGTGGTCTGAGACAGATTACTGACTTGATGGACATAAACACACACACACACACACACACAGGCACACACACACACAAGCGCGGGCACTCACACACACACGCACACTTACACGCACACATACACAAATGCATGCACACACGCACACAGACACCACCACTACCCCCACTATCCACAACTGCACTCAGTGCTGCCGTGTCCACCCCCAATCTCCCCACCCTCCCCACCCTCCAGGCTTGGCCAGTGCTATTCTCAGCCTGACTGAGCAGATGGGCCATGCTTTCAATGTGTGTTTGGGGGGAGGTTGCACAAGTATTGCATGAACATAGTCAATGGGCACCTTCTCCTGAAGTAGACCGTACAGTGATTGCACACAAAGCCATGTCAATGGTGTGTGTGTGTGTGTGTGTGTGTGTGTGTGTGTGTGTGTGTGTGTGTGTGTGTGTGTTGGTGGGATGTGTCTTCAGGGAAATGGCATGGGCTTTAAAAAAAAAAAAAGACAGAAAAGAAAAGAAATAAGTAACATGCTGATAAAATGGACAGCATTAGGATTCTTGTCACACACTGCTGTGGCAATCTAAGCTGCCTTTCCCGGCTCCACAGATATTCCACCTCCAGCCTACAGCAAAGAGGCCAGCCCTTGCCCTCTATACGACTCCGCAAACAAAAAAGGGACAACAAATTGTTTGCTCACTAGCACACTAAAAATACACAGCCACAAAAGATGGAAGCTAGCCATTCAGGAAGCACGCTGTGCGGAGACAGGCAATGGCCTCTCCACTAAATAAGAGCCCAAACTTGATATGCCGTCATTGTCAGATGTAAATAGGACAACAAATTGGGAGGTTCCACCGGCTATTGTGTTTCAGCATCAGCAAACCCTTTGTTTGAGAGGACTTGGTTATCACTCTAGAGAAGGGGTTAGTGGGGGGGGGGGGGGGGGGGGGGCTTAGACGCAAACACTTATTGTGTACAAACTGAGGTATCATGCCAGGCCTAAATGTTTTAACAGCCATGAGAATAGATTCAGACAGAGATGCAAGAACCTCCCCCAGCTGCTGTCACGGTTAACCTTTTTAAAACCGTGGAGTCTTCGGAGGCCAAGGCCCTGTGATCCACCATTTAGCCCCGCACGAACAAATATCAACGACTCAGGACGCCATCAATCAGTGGTCCCGCTGACTGGCCGCACTGCCCCACCGTTTCATTACGCTGATGGAATCTGCTGCACAGGTTGAAGGGGTGCGCGGGGGCGAGACAAACAAGGCTAATTACATTCTATGGATTCCGCTCGGAGAGGGAGCTGATTTTGCCATTTACTCTGTAGGAAAGGTGTCACAGATGGAGGGAGAGGACAAAGTAGAGGGGATCAATGGGAACATCGAGCGCTTTAACGGACATGCCGTTTTGTTTATCTGGCTCTTCGACAGCTGAGGTGAATCATAAGCAGAACTGGAATAGAATCAATGAGTTTTAGAGGTGCAAAGGGAGTTCAGAGGCACTGATGGTGTCTGCAAAAAAAGAAAAAAGAAAAAAAGAAAAGGAAAAAAAAAAAAGACTTGCAGGGCTCTCATTGTTATGTGTCCACTACAGCAGAAAATCCAGTGACTACTGCTTTGGCACCTGGCCAGTAACATAGCACGTAAGGCTGTACTCCAATTTTGCAGATCATTTGTTCCCAATAAGACATGACATTTCAGCGAGCAGGCATACAGTACCTAACGATGAGCATGTCTTGCTGCCTGTGGACAGTTTTACAGATGTGGAAATGCTTTACTGATTAACACACGTCTGCACACAATGCTTCATTTCCCTCCTTGGAATATTCATTTAAAGTCTGAAATAGATTAACATGCTTCAAAAATCCAGAACACATGGCATTTTAGAACTGCTTGGTTCTGATAGCAGTGGTGTAATTCTGCTACAATAAAATTAGAAAATTAAAGTCATGATTCCGTAGACTAATAAACAGACTGATAAACAGGTACAAATAGGTATGTTTATCCTGGGGGGGAACTTTTCTCTCGCTTTGGCATTTAGTTTTTGTTTTTATAACTTACTGTTTATATGCACAAAGGCTACATATCACACTAAAGACAAAAACCCACAAAAGCATCCAAGGTCCTCTTTGCCATCAACAAATTCTTACCGTATCAGCAAAGTACAGCAGAGCACAATCCAGGGACTATATACCATATTCAAGATTGTAAACTAGTTTCATTCACTTAATGTCACACTCTAAATTCAAGTGTCATCAGTAGACAGAGGTACAATTTAAGATTATCTAAATGCCAGAAAGTTCTCTTAACCATGGGCTGCAGATAGTGCAGTGCAAACTAATTGATTGGAAGTAACAAACTAATTCAAACAATGCAAACTAATTGAAGTCCACATGGTTGTAACAAAATAGTGATACATGTACTGCCACGCGTGTGTGTCCACACAGCAACACTTCAGGTGACTGGTTGTGACCAGTGGCGGTTCTATAGTGTTTTACTCCAGGGGCGAGACCACCTCTCAGCACCACACGAAATGGTGCCCCAGGCGGCTGCCCTGTTTGCCCATGCCTAAAACCACTACTGGTTGTAACCTTACCTGCAGCACCAGAGGCTCTGGGTTGAAGGCTAACGTCATGAGCAGCTGCATCCTCTCAGTGTCCTTAAGGTTCTTCAGAAGGAAGCTTCCAGAGTCCTTAGTCTCGGCATACCGCCTCACGATCCGGTCTAGCAGTCTCTGGGAGGGGCAGTGCACCAGGTCGGACCAGCCCTCCACCACCTCCGGAGTCAGGAGCCGCACCTCACCATTGAGCCGCGCGAACTCGGTCTTGTACATGGACTGGATGAGGTCGCAGCGTGGCCGTCCTGTGGCCCGCTTGCAGATCTTCTGGTCGATGTCGGCGAGCTCCTGGTTGGAGCCGAGGCGCTTGAGCACCACGCGGCGCGTGCCCTCGCGTGGCTCGCCGTACTGGGCGAAGTAGACGTTTTTGACGTTGAAGAAGTCGAGGAAGCGGAGGCGCCCCCACGTCTCGAAGGACACCTGGCCATTCATGAACTTGCGGCACCAGCTGGTCCCGAAGCAGGCGGGGCACTTGTTGAGGCCCACGAAGCGCCGGTCGGTGAGCTCGTTCCGCTGGAAGGATGCCAGCAGGCTGTGCGTGTTCATCAGCACCACCACGAACAGCCCTGCCACCAGCAGGAACTTGCCACAGCGGTACAGGCGGCCAAACTTGAGAGACAAGAAGCGCAGCATGATTTCGCGCCCCTGCTGTCAGCTATGGGGGAGTGAGGGCTGGGAGGGAGGTAGGGGGACTGGGGAAGGGATGAGGGGAGAAGGGGTGAGTTGTGACAGAGTCAGCGTCTAGGACTTATCATCATCATCACCATTGGTGTCAGCTAGAACTTCATCTTGTTAATCGACATTATTGTCGTCACTCCTCTCTTCATCCTCATGACCACTATTGCCTAGAAAGTCCTGTGAGGGTAGTGCAGCTGTAGTTCCTATTGTAAATCTTTAGGAGCCGTCTTCCTAATGTCATTTCCAAGCAGTGATGAGCCTCCACCTGAGCACCTGGAAGAGAACAAAACAAAACAAAAAACACATTTAAGTCCCTTACTCCAATCTCTGTCTTGAGCACACTTTATTAGCTTAAAAGACAGTCTTCTAAAATGAGTTTATAACCCAAGGGAGTGACAGCATATTCATACAAAATATTTTTTTAAAATACAACAGACTGATTACCTCAGCAGCCAGCGCACTTTGGAAAATTGATTATTTTATGCTGTTTGTTCATGTTATAAATGCTGTTACTGTGATGTTGCCAATGGTGGTGAGAGATTTGTCACAAAACATTCAAACAGACAGTGTACACTGCTGAGGAAAGAAACATCCACACTGACATATGAGAACACTGCTCTCTATAAACTGTGCAAGGCCACTAGGACCACTTTGACAGAGCGTGCGGTGAGTGCGTTAGAACGCTGCCAGGAGTTTCAGGGCCTGCACTGCTTTTACAGTATTAGACACGCGAGAAATACATAAAGGTGTCCCAAACACCACATTCCTCACTAGAAGCTAGACAGCCCTGGAAACCCTGTATGACGACTTAAGGGCTCCTATCACTCACTCACACAAACAGAGGCAATCATTTAGCTCAATGACTCAACACTGACTACAGAATGCCTCACCACAGTACCTTTAGTTCTGCCACAGAAAGCATTCAAGGCTTTGTATTATGGGCTATTGCAAGGAACACTGTTGGTTCAACATTACTTGGCACACACAGATACAGCCTACCCACCACAATCCCTCCATCCCGTGCCACAAGGTTGGTTTAACTTTTTAAGACTTAACTGATTTAATGAGATTTCACACTTCAATTATGTACCATGCTTTGTTTTGGACCCTCTGGCTATCTAGACTTGCTAGACATCCTAACAATGCCATGTGTGTTCATATCGAACAAAAATGGCCAAATATTGTATTTTTTTTAACCAGGATAAAGACTCAGCTGCTTGTACATGTGGCAGGCTATGTAAATACAATATGGCTTTCTTTCCAATTTTGTTTCTGCTGCCTTTGTGGGAATTTCAGAAGGCAAAATACATTCAAGCCCTTTTACACTTAACTGCCTTGCAATTAAAAGCTTAACTAAAGTCCTTATTTTTTAGCTTCCAAATCATGAAGAGCAAATCGTATGTCAAAAAATTGTTAGCCACTTTCAAAAAAAAAAAAAAAAAAGAGTACCGGTACTTTATCTTACCAGTTCCTTTCATTATAATTCTGTAATGAATTCAGTGGATAAGAGAGATGTTACAATCTCTACTATGTGATCTACACAATTAATTTTAATTGGTCATAATAATTGGTTAGATAGCAGGAAACAAAAGACATTAGGGTCTGCTAGAGGGCTATTGTGTAGGACTGGATGGCAGAGTACAATAGGGTGCACTGCCCCAACTTCAAGAACAAGGAAATGTAATTTGTTGGCGATGGTAATTACTCAGATAACAGAGACTTAGAACAGCCAAACAGCACATCTTTTAAAAGCTACAGCGTTACACTGGACAAGAGCTTACATATTATTTAGCTCTCGTCCCATGGCTTCGAGAAAAAAAAAAAGAAAATATAATTATGCTCAAATGTGTCCAGCGATTTCTGCCAGCACTCTGATCACATCCAGAGCAAGGCACTCTAAGGCATTCATCACGAATCTGAAAATTAGGTCACATGACATTCAGAATAATTAGAGGTCTGTATCCTCTTGACAAAACAATTAATATCCTAAAGCCAGCTCATAAAAACCCAGTCCTAATTAGAAGACAATGGCAACATAAAAATATATTCCTCGAAACAGCCGCGAAGCTCAACAAGTCTTTCACACCCAAAAGACGTGACTAAGAAGTTTACCACAAAGGAAGTGGTTTTTTTTGTTTTTTTTTTCAAATCGTAAGTAACCGTTCTACCTCCAACAACATGCCACAGTCTCTGAGTGAGCATTAGGGCCCGGTGTCTTACTGGTAAAGACATGCTCCCACGCAGCAGTCAAGGGTAGGTGATCAAGACAAGCTGCAGCAGGCTTGAAGTGCGTTCCACCCCACTGCACTGTGATTTAATGACGCCATCAGTGCAGCTGGATACCAGTAGCAGTGGGCTGGCTGATTATCTAGGTGGTGGTCGAGCGCAGATAACGACACTGATGAAGCCCCTCGAGGCATAACTCCTTTCCTAAATAAAAGTCATAAATATCCTAATGCAGAGCTTTGATATGGTCTTTCCTTTCCCTTCCCGTCCCTTCCTCCCCTACCTCTGGTTTAAGCACCACTGAGACGGATGGGGGGGGGGTGGGTAGGATTTACATTACTAGCATACCTAGCAGAGCACGAATTCTCGGCTTGTTGTTTCTTTTTGGTTTCTATATTCTTTTCCCATTACCCGGAGAATCTTTGGGTCAGAGAATTCACCCAGTTGGTTATTTGAGGTAGGATTACTTTTCAGTGTGAATCAGCAGGGAATCAATCACATGGCATGAGGTAATCAGATGCAGCACCTCCTCAGGCACACAGGCGAGCTTTAACAGTCAGTGCATGCACACGCATCCGCGGCCGTCATGACGACCATACCAGGTTGTGATGAATCCCTGGCTTGTAAGCCTTTGCCAAGCAGTCATTTTCAGGGAGTACAAAGAAAACACAAGCAGGACCCATCACTTCGCATTTCAGCTGAAATTAAATATTGGCCATTTGCTGTGCCAGACTAAACATTAATCTTGTTTGGACTATTGATCTGAAGGAGCTATGGCAGCAGGAATGAAATGCATCACATATGTTGCAGTACAAGCATGCTGTATTACTGCACGGGCCACTAAAGTTGTACGGCGCATAAGGAGACAAGCTCCCCCTCCCCAACAAACCAACATTTCACAATATGCCATAAGGAGAAAGTTTTAAAAAAAAAGTCTATTAAAAGAGTACTTCAGTAAGGGGTAGCTCATCCAGCTGGATGTAACTCATCCTCAGACAAAACACAGCACAGGGAGCTTTGCATCCTGCTGCTGAGGAAGCTGATGAGCAGTACGGTGACAGTTATACCCTTCATCGGATGGCAACAGTGCAAAAAAAAGCAGAAAAAACCCAAAACAAAAACAAAACAAAACAAACAAACAACAACCTAATTAAAGACAATTTCATCCAACTCCAAACTGTCCCAGTTTAACAACTTTTGGGTACAGCCCTTCTGCTGAACAAATCAACTGCAAAGACAGTTTTGCTCAGCTCAGCCAGGCTTCTCCCCCATCAGCCCAGGCTGTCCTCAGTTTCTTCTCCCAACTTCTGTCACCAGTGCTAACTCTAAAAGAGGGAACAGCAGCTTTGCGGCTCCCTGAGCTCAGTGTGGGCTGAAAACATTTTGTGTGGAAATGAAAACTAAAAGACCTGTTCCATCTCATTACAGTCAACTGTCTAGAGCTGGAGACAGTTCCTGTGTGCGATGGCCATTTTACTGCACAAGTCTGATCGATAACAGGCTACTGTTCTGCATAAATACATCAACAATTAACTTGATTAAAACTCCTTTCTGTGCAGTTTTCATGAGTCCAAAACCCATCAGTGTTCTCCGGTGCCTGTTATTGTACTGCACTCTGTGGAGTTGGAAAAGGGGGTGGGGGGTAGGGGCACTGCAAGAGGTTATTGATGGTAGAAGTCAACAATGTTTGATCGCATAAGCTTTCAACAGTCACTAGGTATCCGAGACTAATTTCAGCCTCTCAACAGAAACGCAAAAGTTGCAGTAAGGGAGCTGACTTATAAAACTCACAGGTAGATGGCAAGCAGGCATTAGAGCATGTATAGAAGACATGTATGCCAGCAAACACAGACTGTTTAATTAAAACATGCAATGTACAAGGAGCTAATAGGAGCCTATGCACATTGCGCCTAGGTTCTATACTATTTGAGTAACTGTGTATCTGTTCAATGACGTTTTACCTTTAGCAGCAGATTTGCTGCCAGCAACATTAAGTCATCTGACTGACCTATGCAAGGGGGCAAAAACTCCGTGTCTGACCTAGACCCTGTACCTGAAGGAAAAATAAACACTCACCATACACACTAGTAATGCCTCTGCAGATTCCGCTCGGCAGTGCTTACCACGCACTCTTGGTTGAAAAATGACTTCTGAGAAAGTTGGGGCAGCTTCTGCCTTGTGCTCTCAATTCAAACAATATGGGAATGGCAGTATGTAGGCCACTCTGACCCACATGTGCAGTGTGCGTTGATGCCGAAACCCTTAAGGAAATCCCATATGCAGGTCGCATAATAATTAAACGCTATACTCGCGGAGTCGGGAGGGCACTAGAAAACGCGCTGAAATTACTTGGCAGCACAATACAAGCTCGTGTCATATCTAGTATTGACATAGCCTAATTATTTGAGAAGCGTCGCTAGTCTTATGTGATATTCGTGAACGCATTAAACCTCGTTCAACTCATCACAACTCTTCAAACTTCACTGCCGAGTTTTAAGTACCCTTGTCAAACAGACACACAAAAAGTAAATATGAAGGGCATTCACAACCCACACGACAAATACTCACCTGGGCAACTCCTGAAAACCCAATTCCAGCTTCGAACGGGTTCCTTTATGAACTGGTGTGCCCTCTAATTTGACAAGATAGCGACATGCGGCAGGCTGACATCTGCGATGTCGATAGAGACAGCACATAGCCTTGTGCTACAGTCACTAAGCAGCCTAGCTTTTAAGTATAGCCTTCACTGCCTTATTAGTTGCACTATCCTTACAGACGGAATCCTGTTCTGGATTTCATTGATGCTGTATGTTACATGTCTTGATAAATTAGCTGACATGACGTCATTAAATTTGATACAGCCGTAGAAAAATCGACAGATACAAAGTTGCATGTGGTGTAAAATGTCTTGCTAGAGGGAGAAAAAAAACGGAATGAATTTTCATTAGTCTATCTATGCGTTTGCGGATACACAACAAATATCCCACGCACGTGCCTCAAGCAAACAAGTTAGATGGTCGTCTTATCTAAACGATAGCCCCGGTTCGGCTCGTAGGAAAAGGAAGATCACGGGAGCACAGAAGTTTACAAAGACTGCTTTCAGCAGCAAACATTTTCTCTAATGAAAACCTTGCCATTTCTGTGCAATATAGCACATACATTGCTAGTTAACATGGCTCAAACGGGCTACATTTTCACTGTAATCTCGTTCCGTCCTGGTTTACGTATTGTCAAACATGTTTTCCAAATTCCGACGTATTTTCATGTGTAAAGTTAGTAAAAGTGCGCAGACACTAAGTCTGAACAAAATATACCATTGGTGTATATTTCAAAAAGCTTCGGAAACAGGACACAAGCGGAAGAGATTATTTACACCAAACCTTTTTGGAGACACAAAATCTTAAAGTGTTACCTGTGTAAAAACTAAGCAGTCCAGTTGTCAACTGGCTTCAAGAGGAATCTTTGCGATCGATAGGCTAAACTCTTCTTGCACAAATCAAGTCTTGGTCTTCAGCGCAGTCTTGGTCCCCGTATTTCTCAAACAAATAAGAATTCCAGTTTTTATTCGGATAGATTAGTTGACCGTGCCGAGATCATTTCTCCTTTTCCATAATCCAAGCTCAGCCGTCTCAAGCATTCAAGCAGCGGCACAATAGCTCTTACTTCGACTTTTCCCCCAACAGCTCCGGATTTAGTATTTACGACCCCCTTGTCGGTTTACAGCATTTGTTGCTAGGCAGCAAGTTCTCAATTGGTTGGTCTTTGAACCCCTAATTAAATGCGATTTGTTGTTACTTTGCATATGACACTAGGGAATCGAATATCGAATTCGTGTTCCATGACAGATAAAAAATATATATATTAGTAATATTACTATATAGTCGCAGTTCTAAACCCAGCAAACTTCACTGATGACACTAGAGAGCAGCTTAGTGGATTAACCTATAACATGATCTTTAAATAGGCTACTGCCAATACCGTGAAGACATACGGTGCTAACAGTCTAACAATCGCCATCATTTGCACATTGAGTTAATTCAGTTAGAATATGCATGGCCCCGAAGTCTTTCCCTGCTTGATGTTGTATGCCACAACCTATGCATATCACGCATGTGCACGGCTATAACGAAATTCTACCTGCAAGACGAGAGACTACATGTCTTATATGTCTTAGTTTTTAAAATAGCTCAGGCTACTTTTATGATTTTTGTTTATAGCATATGTCGTGGTTTATGTATGCATTTGTTTATTTGTTTGTGTGTCTATGTTTGTATTTCTGTCTGTCTATCTATCTATCTATCTATCTATCTATCTATCTATCTATCTATCTATCTATCTATCTATCTATCTATTCACCCACCTACCTACCTATAGTTAGTCAGGGTTACATAAGAAAATGCCAAACATTCACTATAGTTCACATTCACTAGAAAACATCTGCCTAGCTTGAAAATAGAAGTACCAGGGGCAGTGAGGGGAGTGAGTGAGCATTACCAATGAATATTTTAACAGACCTTAAGCCTAAAGTAAGTGGTGGTCAGCCCCCAACGTATTGAGGGCAGGCTTTGTGTCAGACAAGTTCATTCAACCTACACAATCTGCTGTTTGTTCTGAAACCACAACAGTGTGCTTGAACTGGTTGCAATGCTTTAAGAAAAAAAATCCATGTAGGCCTAATGCCTGTATTTCACGTGTTTGAAAAGTGTATATTTAATGATGTTGCATCAAAATGTAAACTTTTATACATTTAGTTTTTCCTTCATTTCCAAATTTAAAAAAAAATCAGAGAGGTATTCCAAAATGAATATTTAGACCTGGGCATAGCCATTAAAATGGACATTTAAAATAAATAAATAAAACAAAAAAATTAAGCCATTAGACTTCTCTATTGGGAAGTTCACCACACACTCTGAGTTACACTTATCTGGACTGGTCACTGAGGCGTCGATTTGGAATACCCAACAGTTAAGTCCCAAGCCATGTGTGCCTCTCTCCTGTATACTAATGCCCTCTAGTGTTGAATTAGTAGCAGTGTCTGTGTCCTTTATTAGGGAACATCTTTTAGTCTGCTGCAAGGCATCCCACAGGCACAGGGCATTAAATTGTACATCGGGAAAGTGTGTTACTGCATTGGTCAGGGAATCGCCCTGAAACTGGTCAAACAGGAGAAAGACAACTGGTCTGAATCATGGGAAAGAGTTGGGCTCATATCTATCTATCTATCTATAAGGGTGAGATGGCTCATATGGACTGAACCTGCTGAGGTATTCACTGGCTGGTCTCCCATATTTGAAAGCTAAACATGAATTCCAAGTCTGCTGTTAGAGCTGCTTCTCAGGCCTTCCCACAGAGATGGCTGGGCCCCTGAAAAGATCCAATTATTGGGCCACCCTCCACCAAAAAAAAACCCTATGGTTTTCAATTGACTGGGGCCCCCTTGGCGGCTTGGGCACGGAAAGCTTTTAATGTTTACTCCCGCTTATGGGCAAACCTGCTGCTTCTTATCTATGGCTACTGCTGCAGAATTGTGAAACCCGGTTATGTTGGTATTAGTGACACGATGCAAACACTATTAAAACTCAAGGCAGAGAGACTGACTACAGATATATGACTAGACAGAGAGGCCAGGAAGAGAGAAAGAAAGAGAGAGAGAGAAAAAACAAAAGAGAGAAAGAGAGTGGAAGTGTATGCATGTTTGTGTGTGCGTGTATGTGTATGTGTATGTGCATGTGTATATGTGTGTGTCTGTGTATGTGTGTGTGTGTGTACACATGCACGTATGTATGTATGTATGTATGTATGTTTATATGTATGTATGTTTATATGTATGTATGTATGTTTATATGTGTGCATGTATGTGTGTATATGTTGCCTATGTATAGACCGGAGCAATTAAAACACCATGCCCTTAGGACTGAGCAGCCTTCTCCCAGGCCACGGGTGTGCAAGGCTTGGGCATGAGCAGGTCTCATTAGTCAGGCAGGGCAGACGAGGGGAGAGAAGGATGCTGTCCCCGGCAGAATCCAGCTCATTAAGCTGACGGTCCAGATGGAGGCGGCCTGGAAAAGATAAGGCTATCATCACATTACCAGGTCCATTCGATGGCCGGCCTTTGGGGAGCAGGGTTCTCTCAAGCTGCAGTCAAATTTAATTTAGCGTCAAGGTAATTAGCCAGCAGTGAGGACCAACCTCACATTTGGACTGCTATGCAATGGAGCCCACACAGGCTGTTATTTGTGCTGCTGGTGTGCATTGTGTGTGTGTTTGTGTGTGTGTGTGTGTGTGTGTGTGTGTGTTGTATGTTGTGTGTGTGTGTGTGTGTGTGTGTGTGTGTGTGTGTGTGTGTGTGTGTGTGTGTGTGTGTGCGTGTGCGTGCGTGCGTGCGTGCGTGTGCGGGGGGTGCACCATGTTGCATAAACATGCATCATTTGCTTTGTCGCCTAAGCATCTGTCATAGGGTGCTTTCTTCTAGCAGGACGGTGGTTTGTGGAGGTAGGTTACGTCTGCTGCATGGGCAATTTGATTCAGTGCAAAATCTATACGAGCATAGAGTTTGGCAGCGCAGGCTGAAATAGGTTTAGGAGAGACGTTCGTTTCTGCTGTCTTCAGACCAGAAAGGAAACTAGCTGTGTTAAGTCTAACGTGACAGTACCAGCTGCATCAGCCCGCGATCGTTAAAACAGCCGAGTGCTACAGCAGAGCTGTCTGAGGCAACTTACAGACCAACCACACGTGTGCAGGTGGCGTCACAACGACAGATATGCCTTTATGAGATGCAGTCCTTCGTCAAAACCCATTCAAGTTTGACTCAAATTTGGTGATGCTCTCCTCCCGTGCGTGTAGCTGTCCATAATATGCATGCTTACAAACCTTTTGTAAACCTAGATTTGAGTGTGATCTATTATGGCTGTGAGCCATGTTCCAATCAATAAGCAGTACTGTTTTATACGTATGGTGAGAGAGATGTATTTGTTTGGCTGATAAGCTCAAATATCTGTGACATTTTGTATAGGCTAGATCATCACCTAAAATGCTGTATTTGTGATACTGTATGACTTACCATGTGTTTAACTGTTAATCACAATTGTATTCATCTATTTATTTATAATAAATGCATGTGTTTATGAATTGTGTTTATGTTGTGGTTCGGTTCGGTTATTGAATATAGTGGTCTGATCTACTCACACCATGTTTTAAATCTCTAGAATAATTCAGTCAAGCAAATGCATTTTTATTATACTGTTTATATCATTCAAAACAGGGTGTGTTTGCTCATTTAAAACATGCATACATTATTTTAGCCTTTTCTTAAGTATTCGTCTTCTGTGCTTTAGCTCTCGTCTGGATATGAATTTTCTATCTTATTTACCCTTAAAATTCCACTAGATGGCACTCTTGTAGCATCTCACACTTAAATCGTTATGCGTGCAAGAGAAACCCATTCATCTCACTGAAGTCAGGGCCTTAATGAGAAACCTTGATGTTTCAAGGCATAGTGCTTCACAGCACATCCCATTATCTTGCATGAAATAGGCTCTGACATGTTGACAGGGATTCAAAGAGCAGTTACGATTGTGGCAAAGAGGTGATTAACACAGCTGCCCAGAGGTTGGAAAATACCAGTTATTCTTGTTGGACAAATGGCCTATCGTCAAAACAAAATCTCAGAGAATCTAAAACTGAGATATAGTAATGAACCCTGACACATACACATATATCCACACATGCACACAAACACACACACACACACACACACACACACACACACACACACACACACACACACACATATATATATACACGCATACACATACAAATATACACACACAATCACACACAGTGTATATACACCCATAAAACCATGCCAGAGCAGAGAGGTGGAAGGGTCATTACCATAGGATATGGGGCCGTGCTGTGCAAGCATTTTGAATGCAAATGAGATACTACATCAGCTGAGGTGGCACTCTGGTTCCTGAATCATTTCCTTACGTGGCATGCATGCCATGGACACCCAGTAATCTGAGACACCCACCGCACCACCGGGACATAGCTGTGAAGGCCTTTATTTACCCCAATTCAGAGCAGTGATACTCCTGTATTTGTCCGTACATCTTTGTTGCTGTTATCTGAATGTAAGCAACCACGAAAGGTCTCCCTGAACATGTTTCTGCAATTTCATGAGGGACAGAGATGATACCTTTGAGAAATTTTATCACGTTGTCTGACTGCAGCCAGAGTTTCGGAGTAAACCAGAGGAAGAAAGGCTTTTCAAACACATGTTGTCAGAGCGTGGCCAACATTTCAACGGTTTCTACATATTCAGTGTTTTTGGAGATCAAAGATGGCTTTCATTAAAGGTTTTTTATCTCAGCAGCCTGACCTCCTGGAAAGCCCTCACTTGCACAGCTCGTGCAATATACATGCATCTCTGAGCTGTTTTGCCATGCTTCAGTTCTTTCGGATTTACAAATATGGCATTCATTTTTTAAGGATGTGTTTTGACCTGTTTTTTTCCCACTACCAGCACTATGCATTCGCTTTGAGCTTGACTTCTCCATCTGTGGTGTATGCTGTGTCACATGATGGCAGGGTGGAGCTTCATCTCTCTCTATCTCTCTCTCTCTCTCTCTCTCTCTTTCTCTCTCTCTCTCTTTCTCTCTCTCTCCCGCTTGCTTTCTCTCTCTCTCTCTCTCTCTCTCTCTCTCTCTCTCTCTCTCTCTCTCTCTCTCTCTCTCTCTCTCTCCCTCTCTGTCTCTCTCTCTGGAGGTTCAGAAAAGATGCATTGATGTGCTTATGCCATTTAATTTAGTCCACCAGAGGACCTCCTTAGTCTTATGAGTTGATGAACAAATAGTGTTGGGAGACAGATACAGATGGCGCAAAGTCTTCTGGCTTAATTAGAAATGAGAGTATACAAACATATCCTACTGATGATGAATATGAATGCGGGATGCCATAAACCGATACAGCTCACTAGGTGCACGTGGACGCCATTAGGCTGATGAGATTTGTCCATATGGATGTTTACAGTGGGGGAAACATTTTTGACAGACAGACAGACACAGATACAGGCCACATTTGTGTCCTGCTGTTGTGAATGGCTCGCAGTGCTTTCCCCCCGATGAGAGGGATGTTTGCCAATTACCTAAGAGCCTCTCCTGCAGTCTCCATCTTCTTCCCTATGGGTGGCTGTCCTGCTTTCTGCACAAAGAGGACATGTGAGGTAATCACACCAGAGATGGCTGGCTCCACCCTCACCTACTTCTGTAGAAAAGGGTCTAGATCCGTTTTCCTGTGAGGGTAAACGATCAGACCTATTTTTTTTCTCCAGCAGTACATTCTGAGTGGCTGTAGTCTGGCTAGGGTTATTCGTCTCCTCGTCTATGTATGGCCACACAGGGGACATTGTGCATGAGTGGCATGCACCAACCGCTTTAATGTTCGTAAAAAGCGGACATCTTTTTTTTTGCAGTGTAATTTTAGATCAAACGTTTGCCCCTGATGTCATGCAATATGCAAACACTAGTCTCAGGCTGGCCCTCTACTTCTAATGTTTGACAGTTTAATGGGAGTACCGTTCACCAGGGAAAACTGCTGTTTGTATATGCAGCCTATCAGCCAGGGACTGTGATGATGTTAGAGTGTCTTGATTAATCTCCAGGTTTTGCCTCGGCGGTGGGGGTTGTGGGTTGGGGGGGGGGGTGGGCTCCAACTTCAGGCAGACAGGCCTGTCATGTTAAAACCATTCCATCGAAAACAGTAAAAAAAAAAAACTAAAAAAAAACTTTAACTTCAAGCCACCTGTCAGCGCGCGGACATAGGGCGCGGGTTCTGTGATTAACTGCTGAATGGCCTATTTACCCAGATTATGACAGAATCAGAGCAGATGGATATGAAATGGGAGTAGATCAGGAGGTGAAAAGAAAGTGTGTGTGTGTGTGTGTGTGTGTGTGTGTGTGTGTGTGTGTGTGTGTGTGTGTGTGTGTGTGTGTGTGTGTGTGTGTGTGTTTTGTGTGCATGTGTGTGTGTGTGTGTGTGTGTGTGTGTGTGTGTGTGTGTGTGTGTGTGTGTGTGTGTTTTGAAATGTGTAGTAGTTCTAATTGTCTTTACTGCAGCAGACTTGTTATACATTCCTGCTGTACCAAAGGCCCCTGGCAGCACCGCTGGGATATCAAGAAATCTCTCACCACATCCTCACTGGAAAGCGACTAAGTAAAAACAAGCAGACCAAAAAAAAAAGATGACAGAAATTACAGACACTAACACACAACATCTTTTCTCATCTGCAGGAAATCTATCATCCTGAACCTGGAGGCAGGACTAATGGCCATGTCAGCTGCAGTGTGCAGCTCTGGGCTGAGACAGCTGTCAGCACCTGTGCCTGGGCTCTGCGTTGTGTGTTACCCCAGTGAGGTGAGGGCTGGTGACGTTCCCATAAAGATCCACTCGGCAGGACGTCATGTCTGGGATCACCACGGCGATTGATTCCAGATGCATTGTGGATGAGGCTGCACTTCATTGCTCACGCTGGAGCACTCTCATTTGTCTCTGACAACAGACACACTGTGTGTGTGTGTGTGTGTGTGTGTGTGTGTGTGTGTGTGTGTGTGTGTGTGTGAGTGTGTATGCAAAGGGTCTGTTCCTATTTGGTTATTGCACAAACGAGACCTCTGTTATGTCTGACAAGCTTTTAGTGAGAGACATGCTTTCAGAGAGGTAAAAGGAATTTCCTGTGCATTTCAATGCAATGGTGTTGATTGCCTAAGACTGAGTGATCTCTACTTTTAAACGGAACGCCTCACATGATCATGTAAAGCTATGAATGTGTAGGATGGATTTAAGGAAGAATAATCAGAATAGAGACCAACAAGTCAGTTTAGAATTATTGGAATCTTTGCAAATGAGGGAGAATGACAACAGCACAATGCCCTTTGCTCAAACTCTAAAGAGGCACAGAGAAGAGGATTCTATAGAATCCTATAAACAGTGAAACAGCAGCTGATTCTGATCTCTGTCCCTTTACCATCATTATGGTTAGGAGTAGGACACATGAGGCAGTACCATGATTTGATCATCCTGAGATAATTTCAAAATTGCTTTAATATGTTTTAGGCAAAAGATTACATAAATAATAATAGATTGGCGTGTTAAAGTATACTGCCTTAGTTCACCACATAAAAGTAAAAACACATATGAATTACTTACTGCCTTTACCAGTAAATCATGATATTAGCAATCTCTTAATATCAGCTTGGCGCCGTAACATTCTACTGCTTTTGATCCCGCATTCACAGGTAAGTGAAAAACGTGACTGAAGTCTTGCTTTCATTAAAACCATCACCCAGACAGCCACAGATTACAGTTTCGGTTCCAGTTGCATTCCCAGAAATCATTAAACAACATCCCGTCGATACGGCCTCTTCCCTAGCCCTGTCAGCAGTGTACTCTCACAATAAACGCTGGAAATGCTGAACGGGGGTCTTTATCCATAAACTGGAATTTTGTGCTGAGGCGCTGATCTTGCACCGGGTGCCGAGACTTAACCCATCAATCCCGTCCCCCGAGCCAGTCAATAAAAGAATAGCTGCGTTTCCATTAGGTGTCTCTATGCTGCTATCTACCCGCTCCTGGCTAGACCCGGCACTGGCGAGGGGGATAATGTATGAATATCATCCAGTAAATGTCAACAGCCAGGGAAAAAAGAGAATGGGGGCTCGCTTTGGCAGTGTCAGATTTACGTGGCCGACCATGGCGGCATAAATACAAAAAGGCATTTTTATGCATAGAAGAACACACCTCATTAAGCTCTAAAGTTCTGACTTTGTGCGTGTGCGTAACTGCGGGAAATGTATCTGACGGGAGCACTGATGCGTCAGTGGAAAAAGAGGCTTGTGTTCGCTTCATCAAAGTGTTACATTTACCTAATCAGAGAGACTGCTCTCGATTTCGCCAATTATTCGCTTGAATATTAAATAGCCTTGGGATGCCGCAAACAACCTTGCATGCATGCCCCTTGATGATATGAGAGAAGTCTCCATACTGCCTAAGGGTGCCCAATTTGGGAATAAAGTCTAATTGGGATTTTTTTTCTCTCAGATGTTGCAATTGCAGTTGGAGTCTTTGGGAGCCATGCTGCAGTGAAAAGCAGTCGAAGTCAAAAATCTGTACTGTTGCTGGTACAGACTCTCACCTACTGTCACATTCACTATTATTCAGCACTTTTCCATAACACTGTCCTGTGCGTCTTGCCAAATATACCACACCTAATCCTGAACCTACTGGACCCACTGAACAGCTGACGACTGCCATCAGAGAGTAAACAGGTGGCAAGAGACAATGGCCGAGTGTGTTGCAACACCAGCAGCACTTTAGCGTTTTTGCTGCTGCAAGTAGGCTACTGGTTTCCCAATGTTGCTTTAAGTTATGCCACTTCTGATTGGTGGACATGCCTAGCGCATGAGAAGCATAAAAAACTCCTGATTGGTCAGCCTTCGTGTCTGTCTCACATTGAGCATGGCATAAATATCAAAATCATAGATGTAACAAGATGAACTTTAGGACAAAGTTGGGAGTTGTACGACTAACTGCAGCTTTTGCCATTTCTGTATGATGTCAAATAGCAATTTTGACCATAAATCAACTATCTCTGCTACTGACATGAGTTGGCACTGACACCTTGGCAGACACGTAACTTCTTACACAGTGGGTTCCAGGGGTCAATTGCAGTCTGTATCCGCGCAAGAGGGACTGTAAGTTACTTTATTTCAGCTGCAAGCCTCCATTATAAATGGGGGTTCTTTTCCTCGAATAATGATTATATCCTACCTAAGCAATTTACTCTCCACAATCAAATATATTGTCTTCACCTCCCAAAAGGAATATTTATGTAATACAGTATTTTTCCTCAATTGTTAAAGCACAAAAATCTATTGGCTGAACAACTTTGTAAATTGCCTAAACTATTTATTAGAACTCTTTTGTCAATACCTTAAACAGTTTTCACAATTTGCAAAACCCATTGGCTCCTCTGCAAAACTCTAAACACATTCTCTTTCTTAAAACACATTTTGCATTATTTAACATGTGATGCAAAATGGTAAACATTCTTCTCAACTTTTAATCACAAATAGAGCACTAATGCCATACGTTAAGAAGGAGTCGGAATTGACTTTACTTCATTTCAAATGAGCTGACACCACCAATATAAGCCAGTTGAGCGAGCCACCAGGTTGTTGAAGGGTGCAGATTAAAAATGGCTGCCAATCAGAGACAAAGAGGACAGAGAGTCCGAGTGTGAGGGGCATGGCATAGAACAGGAGGTAGAGGAACAGCAAGAGGAAGAGTGAGTTTTTTCTACTAACCAAATTAGAACCACCATTAGAGATCATGTTCTCGTCCATGGGTTGACGATGATCTATGAAATCTCTTAGAAGCCATAGAATTGGCCTGTGACATAGTCAAGGAACAGTGTCAAGGATATGCCTGACCTGCTGGATATATGGATATGACACGTCAGGGCATTCTTTTCCTGTTTCCTGGCACGGGACATCATTGCTTGTCATATGGATGAGGTGCTGTGGCGTGACCCAACCCAAAGGCATGATGAAGCCCAGTGATCTCTTGTTTTCAGCACTGTATACAGCACTTGTAGTTTTTATTTGTACTGCATGCCCAAAATGTATTTTTATTTAAAGTATTTTAGCATCTAATACTACCACTTTACTTTAGTAAACTATACAGTACATATACATCCTGAATTTTGCTTTTTTTCTGTTGAAAATGCATTTTCAGGGCTGTAAAAAATAAATTATGCTATTATATGCATCTGAACATTGTGCTTTCCATCATTGTTTGCATCATTGTGATTTCGTTTTGACGTTGACGTTGTTTCTGTTTACAGAATAGAGTTTGGTTTTGAGCACATGTAAAACTGTTTTGAGGCAGTAGTGTGCTTTTGCAAGAAGAGCCAGGAGTTTTGGCAAAAGCATGTGGACAACTAGAGTTTGTGTTTACAGTTTTGAGGAAATGGGCTAAGGTTTCAGAAAGTGAGTTTTAGCAATCGTGAAAAACTGTAACACTATCTTACTATGAAATCCTACTTTGAAGATGCCCTTTCCTTATCACATCAATATTTTCTAAAGGACACTTTCCAAAAAAGAGTGCGCACAAACACACAAACAAACACACACACACATACACACATACTCACACACACACACACACACATACACACATACTCACACACACACACACACACACACACACACACACACACACACACACACACACACACAGACACACACAGACACACACACACACACACACACACACAAACTCACAGCACACACACCCAGCTGTGTGAGTGGTCTCATAAAAGGGTCACTGTCTCTCACAAAGGCCCCAGTAGCTGCTGGTTCTCCACGCCACACTGTTAATGGCGCCGCATTAGAGAGAGCTCTTGGAGGAGCAGCTGTGAGAGGGGCAGCACTAGCAGCTGCTTCTCCTGAGAGGGGAGCTCTAATACCCCTGAAGGACAGGGAGAGAGAGAGAGAGAGAGAGGGAGAGAGAGAGAGAGAGAGAGAGAGAGGAGCAGAGAGAGAGAGAGAGCAAGGGCGAGAGTGAGAGACACAGACAGAGACACAGACAGATAGGGAGAGTTACAGAGAGAGAGCAAGAGAGACAGAGACACAGAGACAGAGATACAGATAGACAAGGAGGGGGACAGGAAAAGAGAGAGAGTTACAGAGAGAGAGACAGAGACAGGCAGACATACCAGACAGACTGATACAGAGACAGATAGAGAGATGAAAAGAGAGATTCAGAGCCACCAGGTCAGGCAAAGTAGAGCAGGCCACACAAAGCAGCCAGGGCACAGCAAACCCTCCGCAGCATCTGCTGGGCATCTTCCAAGCCAGCATGCGGAGGATACAGGCAAGGGACAGCATATAGGGAAAGCCCTCAGGAACATCCAGAGGATAGTGAGTGTGTGTGTGTGTGTGTGTGTGTGTGTGTGTGTGTGTGTGTGTGTGTGTGTGTGTGTGTGTGTGTGTGTGTGTGTGTGTGTGTGTGTGTGTTTCACTGAAAATGGTAGAAGTCTAGTAAGGTGCTAATGCCATGGGGTTGAGAGGCCTGATGTCCAGCACATGCATACAGTGACTCTAAATGCCTGCCCTGTACATAAAGCTCCTTTGGATGAAGCTGTGAGATAAATCAATAAGTGATTAAAAACTATTTCCATAAAATTTTGAGTATAAGTAGTGTAGGTCATGTTGTTAATATATCATTAACGTATTCTATCTGTTATGAATACTAATACGTAACATGATTAATTTAGAGCATAAATTATTGCATTTATTACAGTGTAGGTTTTATCACACTGCGTCTCCAGCGAGGCTTTCAGATGACAGATGACAGGGCTCTGTTTTGTGTCACCGAGCGAGATAGCAGCGACTCGTGAAGAGCATTTTAAACTCGCAGGTCCGCATGGGAGCGTTTCTCATCCGACATGCCCAGTGCTGGCTGAGTGCTCAGTTATGCCGGGGTGATTAGGCAATTACGTGCTTCTTCAGCCAGAGTGCAGCAGATAGAACCACATCATTACGTAACAGCTACTGAATTAGTCACGGGGGGTGGTATACTGTATGATCAGTGCATACGCCGCATGGAGGTTCTCTGTTCTGCAGCTGTTGTTTGTTTTTTTTTCACCACAATGTTGTATGGAAACTGAAACATAAGAGCAAAAGCTTCCCCCAATCTTCTCTTCTACATTTACAGTCTCTGTCATTGTTTACCATTCACCCCTCATTTGTCTACGAAGTAGACCTGCTCTACATGTAGTGTCATAGACCTGCTTGTTGTATGTATTTACATGTCTTTTTGCTCCTTTGTTTAACCAGGCTAGTTACCATGACACAGTAGTCTCTGTTCCAAGCAAGACCTGGCCAAAACACAGCATATGCTATTAAACACATACATTTTACAACATAAAAACTCACTAACAAGAGAATAAATGGAAACAAACAATGTGTCTGTGTGCTAGTATACACTGATTAATTAGGATGTTTAATATACAGGCATTAAATTATTTCAACACAGTGGTCCACAAGTCTCTGTAGTTGTTTTCAATGTGATGCAGTGATCACTTTTCAGATTCAGAAAGCAAAGAAGGGCTGGTGTGTGTATGGATAGGAAGGCGTGGGTGCCCTGCCCCTCTGTGTGTGTGTGTATGTGTATGTGTGTCTGTGTGTATGACTTGCCTGTGAGAGTGTGTGTGTGGGTGCTGTGCTGGTGGTCACACTTAAAAACTGTGCCATGGAAAAGCTGAGGTCATATCCTGTCATCGCTCATCACCCCTCTCCCAGAGTTCTCCTGTGAGTGACAGGGAGAGAGCAGCCAGGCACTGACATGCACTCACACAGCTTATATAAGACTCAAGCCTCCTGTCAACTGCCAAGCCTATGGGACTGTCTCTCTATCTCTCTCTGTCTTTCTTTCTTTCTCTCTTTCTGTGTGTGTGTGTGTGTGTGTGTGTGTGCGTGCGTGCGTGCTCATGTGTGTGCTGGTGGGTGGTCTGTGGGTGTTTGTGTGTGTGTCTGCGTCTCTTACCTCTGCTTTCTGCTATAGTCTATAGTAGGTCTATAGTAAGACCATACACTGCCATTTCATATGCTGCTCTGGTGTGGAGCACTCTGGTGGGAGTAGGCATCAGGAGGCTTTGCTGTTCACAGGCCCTGAGATATGGTCTGATCCTCTTTGGGGCTCCCACGGTGTGTGCCAGCACTGATAAATGAGCTTCGTTAGAGCCACCCCACGCTCCCCCACAGCCCTGCGGTGGTACATCAGGAGACCAAGGGTCTGCCCCTCATATTTAACACAGAAAGGCATCTCAGCCCAGGCTCTGAACTCTGAAGACACACACACACACAGACACACACACACACACACGCCCATCTCAGCTGGGGCTCTAAGCCCTTAATACACACACACACACACACACACACACACACACACACATGTGCATGCACGCACACACAGATAGACACACATACGTGCATGCATACACACACATGCATGCATGCACACACACGCACATACGTGCATGCACCATCTGAGCCTCTACATGCGTAACACACATACAGTACATGGCCATCCCAGGTTGTACATTGTTCTTTGGTTGAGCCTGAAACACGAAAAACAGGTAATGTGGCTCAGGTTAAAAACGGTGAAGAGGTCTGTAAAGAAGATTAGATACAATCACACAGACACATATGAGGTTTAACATCTGGAGCAGAACATGGGTGTGAAAAACTGTGTGTGTGTGTGTGTGTGTGTGTGTGTGTGTGTGTGTGTGTGTGTGTGTGTGTGTGTGTGTGTGTGTGTGTGTGTGAGGACACAGGAAGCTACAAAGTGAAGGATGTTTAAGTCGATGAAACGTTAAGCTTTTTGGTGAGGGAAGCTGTGTTTATAGCACACGCACCTCTGTGTCTTCCATGCAAGCAGCGACAAGTTCCACACAAACACACCTGCATACCTTCCGTATAGACTCACCTGGGTGAACCCAGGCTGACTTTACCCCTCTCTGGCTTTACCTCATTTTGCCTGACTTCTCCCTACATGATCTGGCACTGAGTTTTTCATGGATTCTTGCATGAATGAATGGCTCCTCCAAGAATATAAGCCATCTGTTCAAGTGGGGAGGAAGGCACTTGCAAGAGACCGTGAAAAAGAAAGGCACTGCTCCATGTCTGCAGCAAAGAATGAAACACCGGGCCTTGAAGACTGGGCCTTGTAAGTTCCACTTACATTTTCTCTCAATTTTCAGGGGAGGAACAAAAAGAATGCAGGAACGGAAGCCAACCGAAGTGATGACAAATGTTTTTAATCATCTAAATCCGTTCACCCTGATGAATCTCACTTGAACAGAAATTGGAGGTTCATGAATCATTGTTGGTTATCAGTGGTAATGCCCCCATAACTATTAGAACAGTGGTTGTTGATGCTGCTGTGCAAATATTCTGTTATATCTAGAAGAAACGATGACAGGATCTAAAATCAGTTTATAAGCCATTTAGAAGGAAAATGCATATAATGTAATCCAACAGTTTATACTACTTAACTGTAACCAATTGAACAATAGTCTTTGTAAGGCCACAAATGTAATGATCCAAACATAATGTTAAACATCTACATTTGATTGGTTTATAGAAATTCATTTTCATCCATATGTATTATTCTCTGAAATTAGAAACTTTTGTTTTCTTACATAAGAGACAGTTTTTGGATTGTGAGACGTGGATAAACAAAAAATAAGAAAACATTGGTAATGCCAGAAAATCAATAGGCACCAACAAAATAAAAACAAATCGAATGTACAAACAATCACCCCCTGGCCATAAGGCCAGCCTCTATCAGGAACTGGTATACCTGATCCTGGGGGACAACAATACTGGAAGAGGGAAACAAAATGAAACAGAATGAACACAAAGAGAGAGGGGGCAGAGAGTGAGTGTGTGTGAGAGAGAGAGAGAGAGACAGACAGACAGACAGACAGACAGATAGACAAACAGAGACAGAGAGAGAGAGAGCAAGGGATATCAGACAGCATCCTAACAGCTGGCAGAGGAGAGAGAGTGGAGAAGCAAAGTAGATACCCTTTGATTTTCCACCTTTCCCCACTTACTCAAGCCAGCAGAAGAGCCTTGCTACTCCTCTTCCTCCTCCTCCCCCTTCCTCCTCCTCCCCCAGCTCCCTCTCCTACTCCTGCGGCAGTAATGAGGCCAAACACCACGGGCATGTCCCTAGGGTGAGTTCTCAGCAGGTGGAGTTACAGCCAGGGTGGGCCCGCTCTCTGTGTGTAGGAAGAGTATCCATATCTGTGTTAGTGGTGATGTCTTTGTCATTGTTTTGGTTGCTGATGAGTCTGCCCTGTTCCCGGACGCTGCATATCCCTTTTGTTCGTATTCTGCCAGTCATCGGTGAGTGGGAAAGGAAGTAAAAAAATGAGTTTGGACGGTAAATTTTGATGTTTTTCTCTAGGTGCTTCCTCATGCTTTCTCCTTACAGTCTGCCAGCATATCCCCTCAGTCAACCACACCTCGGCTCTTTTAATATTCTCACTGAAACACAATGCAGTTACATTTTATTGTTCAGCTTCCAGAAAAGATCCATTGTGGTCATCAAAACACTTTTATTCATTTGATTATTTATTTTTCTAGAGGACATATATTTGGCTGACAAAAGCATGGTGGAACCCGGCCCATGTAGCTGGGGCTCTTAGGTTGATGATACAGGATGTTTGATTGTGTTTT
Organism: Setipinna tenuifilis; assembly: GCA_030347295.1. Classification (NCBI taxonomy): domain Eukaryota; kingdom Metazoa; phylum Chordata; class Actinopteri; order Clupeiformes; family Engraulidae; genus Setipinna; species Setipinna tenuifilis. The sequence goes on from CM059265.1 coordinate 31,662,513, forward strand.
AAGTATATTCTCATATTAATGTTAAGTTGATTGTTGGGTGTTACTGCTTCTTGGTAAGTTGCATCCACAGTCAGTGTGGTGGCATACATAAAATGCACATTTCACTACATGGACTATTCCCGCCCCTTCTGCTACCTGCAAATGCTACCTGGATGTATAGGCCCACAGAGGCTCCCATCAAAACAGAAAATTTGGTGTAGGGACACTGCCTTTTCTTACCACTTTCCCTATCCTGTTGAAATGGGTACTCGGCATTTCCAGGATGAAGAAAATCCTATCGGAGCTGCTGAGGCATAACAACACCAAAGATGGCAGCAGGACCGTGTCACACCCCTGGTAGCTGCACTGAAGTCACAACCCTGCCTCCGGTTTAAACACTCGCTGCGCTCTCACCTGTGAGGACGAGGCATATGCAGTGGGTAATGATGCGGTGGAGGTCGTTTAGCTCCGTGCTAACGCCTCTCCATAATGCATAAGTCAAAACAACAGCGGCCCCCGCAGCCGCAATGCCCAACAGAGATAAATCACTCATGCCAGGCTGCGCCAAGGCTTGGAAGACAAAGCATTGTCTGGCCCTGCTACAGCACGGCCGCTCCAGCTGTTATATTTTCTGCCTACCCAGTTCACACGGGAGATGTTTATTTATGCATGTACTGTACTGTATGTGTGCATGACTTTGTTGGTGCACAGCTGGTGAAGGTAAGTGTGGTCATGTCAGGGTCATGCATGCTGCTTTCTGAAGTTTGACACTTTGACACAGAGTGCAGCTCTTAAAACTTCTGCACAGATGTACACTCATGGTTCCTTAATGGTTGGGTGGTTCTTAACAGAATATTTTACAATATCTGTGTGAAGATGATAAGGCAAAGATAGTTTTAAATAAACTCATTTTTTAAAAGAGATTATTAAATATATTGATTCAGCTTTCCATAGAAATATTACCGTTAAGTTTATGTTAGATAATTAAACTGAACTGTACTGCTATTGTAATAACAAGGTTTAAATGTAGGTTTTTAGGCTGTGAACTCGCATGTATCTTATTTGTGGGTGTTCGGTGACGGACTTCATGTTTCTATCTACAGTGTGACTATTGTGCTTGTGGGATCATGAAGGAGTTTCAGTTTCAGGTTTGAACCTGAGTCTCAGCCTCAGGCTGTACAGTGCCTTTCAGGCTCAGTCGCCATCAGGCAGGTCAGAACATGCCAGAGCTACACACTCGAATACGCACATACACATACACATACACACACACACACACACACACAGAAGTGCACTACGCACGTATATGCATAGATATAAAAACTGAAATGCATAAGTGGGCATTTATGCACACACACACACACACACACGTCTGGCTTGCAGTGATTCACATTTACTATAAGAGTTACAGAGCACACATTCATGCTCTCTCTATTTCTCACACACACACACACAAGTGAGCACTCACTACCCTAACCCACACACACACAATCACACACACACACACACACCAACCGTCCTGTGGGAGTTTCAGTCCACTGTTTGTGTCCCCACGGCAGTCTACATTCTCCTCTAATTGGGTGGAGACTTATGTGCTTGTCGTTTCCATCAACCGCTACTGATGATGCAGTTATTCTAGTGTTTATGAGCCACCATCCTCCTCCTTATGAGGACAAAGAGTCATCACAGCTCACATAACATTCTTCATCTCAATACACACATGCATGCGCGCGCGCACACACACACACACACACACACACACACACACACTGACACGCACACACAGACTTTCCTCAGAATCTTTTGGGAAATTGTTGTTCCCGGCATCAAATCTGCTCTCCCCTGAGGAAATGACACATCTTAGCTCTAGGCGGAGGGGTGACGAGGAGGGAGGGTGGAGGGGCTGGGGTGGGGTGGTGGCAGAGGGAAGCGGAAAGGAACAGGCAACAAACTGGAGATATGGCGGAGGATTGTCCTCATTGTTTTCAGTCCCCAGGCTCACACACAAGCCCCACTGTCAGGCGCTGGCTCACTGCCTCTCTCCCTCTCTCTCATCATGTCTATTTTTCTACCATTTGTCTACACCGCGGTCCAGCTCAGCTCCCTCTACCTTCTTCTTCTCTTCTTTTCATGAGGCACAGGCTGTTTCGTGTGCTCTGGAAGAGGCAAAGCTTTTTCGCTGCTCGCATCTTTTTAGAGAGAGCGCAGTGAAAATGCAGCACTCAGGGGCTGACAAGCAGACGGGCATGGCTTAGAGGAACAAATAGCCTGCAGAATAGAACAAATATAAAGGGCTTTCTGCACAAAGCAGCCTTTGGCCTTGCTTGGTTTGTTTGTTATTTCGGTGATGCCCACACACAGACGACTTGAAGAGTACATGTCAACATCATGACTGGTTGGGATGTCAACATTCAAACGGGGTTGACCAAGTGTTTATTTGTGTTGTGAGTAAGCATGGATTAGTCAGTTAGTGAAATTCTTTTTCTTTTTTTCTCATGCTGTTAACCAGTATACATATATACACGTGTGTGTGTACGTGTGTGCATCCATGAATATATGCGTGTGCGTGTGTGAGCATGTGCGTGTGTGTGTTTGTGACAGGCATCATTAGAGACTCCAGCAGGCAGCGGGTGTGTGGGAGTTCCTCCGCTTCTGCTGTCATAGAACTTTATGCCAGAAATCCCTCAGAGTATTTGTTACATCATAGTGGGACCTCTCAATTTTGCAAATGTTCTAAGCACACGTGTGTGCCCATACTCCTCTGCTTATTAAAACTTAATTTACAAAGCCACCTCAATTATGCAAGGAACTTTGTCACGCATGCAGATCCCTCTTCCCCTGCTCACACCCACACAGGGATGCAAGGGGACAGGCACAGTAATGAGTGAGCCCAAGTACAGCCTGGTGCTGCAGCCCGTAGAGTACTCATACGTCAGTGTTTTTCAGTGTTTTGCGGTTCACGGACCACTGGTGATCCCAAGAGGTCCGCAAACAGTTGTGTTGAAGTGTTATTCTTTTCATGTTTTTTAACCTACCTCTGCTATGCACATGATATTCAATGACATTTATATCATCTTCATGCCATTTCCTAGTTAGCGGTGTAATGCTGCACCAATTCATGCATTTACATAACCCTGTTAGCCTCAGACCGGGGTGAGTGTGTCTTGAGGTATTCTTTAAGGGGTGGAAGTGGCCCTCGGTCTGAAAAACTTTGAGAAACATGGTCATATGTGAACCATACAGAAACCAGACACACTGTTCCATTGAGGTTGCCTACACAACACCCACCTGCCCTCCTCTCCCCTTCCTCCTCCCTTGTCTAAAGAGGCCAGAGGTAGGTGAAGGGAGCTAAGGAGAGAGGCCATGGGGAATTAAGAGGTTGAGGGAGGATGCAGCTTAAAAAGCATGTGTGTGCACATGTGCGCGCCCGCACACACACACACACACACACACACACACACACACACACACAGTCACACACATATACACACACATAATCTCACACACACAGTTTATAATTATGGTATATTAAACAAACAGGCCTAGGCATACAGACACATGTCAGGGACACACAAAGGTGTTCACTCATACAGTAGCCTATACACACAACACAGAGATACAAACAGGCAGATATGCAATGTGAGACCGGAGGGAGTTTGCTACAAAGCTGGTTAAATAACAAACCTGGTATATGTAAACGAGAGGTTGTTGTAGACCTGATAAAGCAACCACCTCGGGGATTAGTTTAGTTAAGAAAATTAGGCCCTCGGCCTTTCTGATAACAGGGTTACAACTACCTCTGCGTTAACTAAACCAGTTAACCACCTTTGTATACCCGCCCCCCTCCCCCACCCCCAGGAGAAGGAAACAGCTATGTCATCGTAAACACTCTCTGTCTCTAAACCTCAGGACTCCTGCAAATCTGTCTGTTCCCTATCATTATTCCATCATCAAGGCACCCTTTACAGTTCCGTGTAAATACAGATAAAAGGTCTTCTGATTATTTTTTTAATAGTGAGGCTTTCAGTCTTCCAACCTCCCATTGGGGAGAGGGGGGAGGGGGTGCTGAGTGGGTGGATGTGATCTGAGCTGCTTTGTCACTGCAAACAAATAACAACCAAAACTGACAATCCTTCGTCTACTAAAATCAATTATCGGTGGGTTTCTTAGATGTATAAAATATCGAGGTCCTTCGAGTCTGCAAAAACAACAACAGCAGCGATGGAGGGAGTAGGAGTGTGGGGTAGGGAGGGGGAAGGGGGGGCGGATTTGTGGAGGCAGAAGCTCTATAAAAATTCAGCTTTACAATTAATTATATTGTGTCTTTGAGCTGATGCAAGGTCTAGACTATCTTATAGGCTCATTCACTGAACGAAAAAAAAAAAAAGAAAACAAGACCTGCAAGGAACATACTGCACAGTTATGCAACAGGAGTAACCCACAGCACCACTGATCTCCCTCCACCCCTCCTATACTGAGAGGAGCATTATCACAACACAACATCAAAGCCAGGCAAAGCACTCTGTGTTTACATGCTGTATACTGGGCCAGTTCCACTGTGTATACCGTCAAATGTATTCAAACGTGTATTCTTTAAATGTTGCATATAATCTGAACACAGACCTTCTGCTTTATGCAGGGAGCTGGGAAGGCAGTGCAGAGGCCCCTTGCTTTGCATTGTTTATGGTGACAACAGCACACTGAATGTAATGTTTGTGTTCATGCCTGCGCTGTGCCTGCAGAGACCACTCACATGTGTAATGCTGCAGCATTTTTTCCAGGCAAAGCTCCATGGCGCAAGTGCATTATGCCATTACCGATTCTCCTGGTAGTGGTATATTGATTGCTTGAACATGGATGAGCTGCTTAGTGTGTGTGTGTGTGTGTGTGTGTGTGTGTGTGTGTGTGTGTGTGTGTGTGTGTGTGTGTGTGTTGGGGGGGGGTGGTGTTAGTGGATGCCTCTTAGCCATGTCATCATGTCGCACAACAGAAGACAGAGACACAGACAGAGACACAGACAGACTATGAGACATACAGCAGGAAAGAGACTGACAGAGTGTCTACAAGACAGACAGCATGTCTAAAAGAAAGAGAAATTGAGAGGGACTGTTTAAGGGAATTAGTAATGGGTTGAGTGTATTGGCGTGTGTGTGTGTGTGTGTGTGTGTGTGTGTGTGTGTGTGTGTGTGTGTGTGTGTGCGTGCATGTGTGTATGTTTGTGTGTGTGTGTGTGTGTGTATGTGTGTCTGTATGTGTGTTTGCGTATGTAAGATGGACGTCCAGGGGATGGACACAGGCAGGCCTCTCACACCCACCATCCAGCTGAGGCCAAGCAGCAGTGTGCCAGCAGCCTCCCACACCTCTGTCCAGCGGCCCACACTCATTAACCTCCCGCAGGGGGAGATGGAGGGGTGCGTCGGGGTGGTGGTGGTGGTGGTGGGGCGGGGGCGTTAAATGTCAATCCAATAAAATGAAAGGGCGGGGTGGGGGGGCCCAGGGGCCGAAGGGGTGCCCTGCGCCTAATTGCTGCGAGCGCATCCCACGTGTGTCTCTCTGCATGATTAAGCGAGGGGGAGGGAGATGGGGGGGGGGGGGCTCTGCACAGCCTGGGCTTTTAAAAATAACATGACAGCCTTGCCTTGCTTATGAGTGGGAAGTGTGTATGGCATGTGTGTGTGTGTGTGTGTGTGTGTGCGCACATGCATGGGAGTGTGTGCGAGTGTGTGCATGCATGAAAGTGTGTGTGAATATGTGTGCATGTATGCATGTATGTGGTTGTGTGCATATGTGTGTCTGTGTATTTATGTGCATGTCTATATGGGGTATGAGAGGGAGAGAGAAAGAGAGAGAGAGGGAGAGAAAGAGAGAGAGAGAGAGAGAGAGAGAGAGAGGGAGAGAAAGAGAGAGAGAGAGAGAGAAAGAGAGAGAGAGAGAGAGAGAGAGAGAGAGAGAAAGAGAGAGAGAGAGAGAGAGAGAGAGAGAGAGAGAAGCTTAGTGTCTGTGCAACCTTGCCTCTCCTCTGCCCAATGCTTACCGGCCTTTAGTAGTCTTAAAGTCACGTGCTAATCCACCAATCCTCTCAATGAATGGCTTTCTGCCCTGTGTCAACTACACGGTCAACGTGGGGTAAGCATTGACAAAGGTCCCTTAGATTTAAATAACTTGCTTGCAAACAGAATCCTTCACTCACCAATTCCAAAAACACATACAGATCTACAGAGGCTAACACCCAAACAGACACACACACACACCATAATTTCACACATTCCCTTGCAGGAGAGTGCAACTGCAGTGCAAAGGTCTGAGCTCTAGGTCTCCCAAGTGGTCACATGTGTAAGTGTATTATCTGCTAAAGGAGCACAGTCACGCAACGAGAGTTTAGACCATCCTTCCTTCCATCAGAGTAAACATGGAGAGTTAGTACTGGCGCAAGTGCTGTTGTTTACCTATAAAGGAGGGCCTTTTGCGATTGCTTGTGTTCTGTTTGCTTTTTCTTCTTCATACTGACATTTTCCTCAGTATTGGTTTCATTAACTAACAACAGTCATTTTCAATGCCTGCTGAAATTAAGTATTTCCTGTTATTATTACATCAATCTTTCATGACATCAGTCTATTGTATCACACAGAATTAAGGAAATTGACGTTTGGACATCCAAAGCTTTACAACACATGCCAAGAGAACATCGGAATCCTTTTCATAAACCACAACATTCTGCACGATTGTGATTAACGGTGTCACGATGCTAAGGCACAAAAGCATTTGAGAGCACAGTACAAAAAGCGTCCAGATCAGATGAGATGGATCTGTAATCGAAGTTAACGGACCCAGATGTGATGGAAAACACCTTGACATCTAGCTGGCAGTATGCATGGTGGTATCCGGTTTTTGTTTTCCTGTGTGTTTTCCAACAAAGGGATCCAGCTCTGGCAACAAAATAAGTGCACAAAAGCGAGCCATTGTGTTCAGAATAGATTTGTCACATCCCAGGAGAACTATGGCTTTATTGAAGGACGAGCATGCAGCCAATCCCACTATTGTTGCAGATGGCACTGGCAGCGATTACTAAACATTCTGAAAAATCTGACTACACATTGTGTGATGCAACACAACAGAGAACAGACAGAAAACAGACCCTGTTAGCCCGTCGATGGTTTTTTTGTGTGTGTGTGTGTGTGGACTCTTTTCCCTGTGTCTTTTAGACCTCGCTGCTTAATTAATCTCCCACCCAGGCCTCTTCCCTACTTTCCCACTCCCATTTCCAGGTCACCTACTCCCACATTGCACTGGCACTCTTTATCCTCCCAACTCAAGTACTCGTGAAGGAAGGAAAAAGGGCTTTTCAGTCAGCCTAGTGCTCCACTCCTACTTCTCAGGCGCGATAATGCACAGAACAATATGAAAAACATAACCAGGAATGCGATCCCTCGTCCACCCTGGTTCCTAGACCGAGAAGACTGGTTTTTGTCCCAGGAGAGGAATTGGATAATCTAGTAATTAGGTCGGTGCTCAGATGTCCCCTGAAAGAGTCGCCATATAGCCAGTCCTCTATCTCACTGCAAAGAACAGCACATACACACACAGACAAATACACACACACGTACACACACACACAGACACACACACACACACACACACACACACACACACACACACACACACACACACACACACACACACACATTTTTCCATAAAAAGCTCAGAGATTAGCAACATGATCATCTCCTACTCCTTGTTCCACTCATCTTGCTATAGTCTGTAAAACACTTCTATGCTTCCAAGCCTCCAAGAATCCTTTCCCTATAATATATATGCACTATTTTGTAATTTACTGTAATTAAATTTACAATAGTATTTCATTTCTTTTCTGTAATTTCACATTTACTGTAACATGCCCTTTTTGAATTTAAAGTTATCTTTGTTATGATAAGCTAGATAATCAAATCTGTCACTACATTTCAAGCTGCAGCACTGAGAATGGGAAGCAGGTATGTTAGCATGGACTTCATTAGTAGCCTGTCTATTGTGGTGAAAGAGAGTTTCTTTCCCTCCCAATCAAGCCGAGATATACACAAGTTTCCCGTGACAAACATTGCCTCAGAACAAACAAAGAATTTCTAAATGATCACAGCTGCTTCGAAGCAACTGCGTGGCCACGGTGAGGCATAACAAGGCCATAAAGCTTTCTGACAGCACAGAGCTGCACCCACTGGCCTCTGTTATAAAAGCATACACCAGTACATGAGCCTCTGGGAACAATTCTGAAGAGCAAAACTGCAGAATGCATAAGACTGTTCTGAAATCGCTCGCTTTTTAATCATGTGTGCGGTGAAGAATTATCCTCGGAAGATCCACAAATTCTTGAATCTTAAGCAGATAATTTGTTTGAATCTTAAATCTTACACAAGTGTAATTTTACTCTCTGTTGGGGTGTGGCTTGTGTCGTAGCCATATTATCCAGCACAGGAGGAAGATAGTGACAAGAGGAGGAAGCACTGTTGTGATTCGCTGCAGGGGTCCCCTGGTTCTTTGCAGCTCCTCATCTTCTCATTGTAAATAAAAAGAGAGAGGGGTGGCCACGGCAGATTAAGATCAAACATTTATCACACTACTTTCTCTTTCTCTTTCTCTTCCTCGTCCTCTCTTCCTCTCTCTCTATTTCCCTCTCTCAGAGAGGATGTGTGAGTGTGTCTGTGTGTGCAGCTGGTGGGTCTCTCTGAGAGTGAGCCAGAGGCAGGCCTGTATGGGGATCCTTCTCCAGCTCAGCCAGGCCTACATAAGCACTTATAAATCTCAAGAGGCGTCTCCCAGGGCTCCCTCACTACCGTGGAGATCACTAGTATGAAACACCACTCGGATCTTAATGAGGCTGTACATCTAAAGAAATCCAATCGAACGGCAAACATGGAAGGGGCCAAAGGTGTTGGAGGGAGCCATTATTTTTTTACGACACAGCCCTGATTTCCACTGAGTTATGTTCGCTTCAGTGTCGTATGGCTCCTGTGCATGCATCCCCACACTTCCGTGCGTGGCAGGCAAGAAACAGCAAGCCCCTTTGAACAGGTGCAAATCTGGCTTATGAGATATACTGCACTGTTTGTTTATTCAAGGAATGATGTGTACAGCTTTAACCTGCGCAATCACATTTGCTGAGCTGAACACACGAGCTGTGGTATTTGAAGGGCATTTGCTGGAATTTGTCATTTTATGCCCTCTCCCTGTGTGTCATTAAGCCTCCTCATGCTGCTGAGGAGAGAGCAAAATGTTTGTTTATTGGCACACACCCCGACAAAGCCAGGAAGCTTCCTCTCTTCCTCTCCTCCCCCACCCTTTCTCTCTCTCTTTCTCTTGCTGCCTCTCTTCCCCCCACACCCTTTCTGTCTCTCTCTCTCTCTCTCTGCCTCTCTCCTTCTCCTCCCCCCACCCTTTCTGTCTCTCTCTCTCTCTTTCTGCCTTGCTTTCTCCATCTCCATCACACCCTCTCACTCTCTCCCCACTTTCTCTTGCTCACTTTCTCTTCCACCCAGTCCTCTTTCTCTCTCTCTCTGTTCTTCTTTCTCTCTCTTTCTCTCTGTCATTCTCTTTATTTCTCTCTCATCCTCTCTCTCTCTCTCTCTCTCATCCTCTCTCTCTCTCTCTGTCTCTCCTGCAGTGCACAGGCAGGCAGCATCACTCAGCAACCTCCCAATAACCATCCATCCCCTGAGCGTGGCCCGTGTCAGCCGAGGCAATTAAAACCATCCATTCTCTCTCCCTCCCCTGCTGTGGCTGCACCCCCACACACAAACACACACATGCACACACATACTCACTCACTCACTCACACACACACACATTACACACGCAGACACACACTTACTCTCACACACACGCATTACACATGCACACACACACACACATGCACACACATACTCACTCACTCACACACACATTACACACGCAGGCACACACTTACTCTCACACACACACGCATTACACATGCACACACACACTCACTCTCTCTCTCTCTCTCTCTTTCTCTCTCACACACACACACACACATACACACTCACACACACATTACACATGCACACACACACGCTACACACACAAACACACACACACACACACACACACACACACACACACACACACACACACACACACACACAAAGCCGCCTGTATTCGCGCCGCACTGAGCCTCTCAGTCCTGTGACCTGTCTGTGGCCTTACAGCAGCAGCACAACCTCTGCTAAATGATCAGTTTTAGCTGTCAACACACAGGGGGAGAGGGGAGTGGGAGGCAGGGAGAAGGAGAGGGGCCGAGAGAGAGAGAGAGAGAGAGAGAGAGAGAGAGAGAGAGAGAGAGAGAGATAAACACACAAAGGCATAAAAAGAGAGGGGGGGATAAAAAGAGAGAGACACACACACAAAGGGAGATAAAGAGGGAGGGGGGAAGTGACAGAGAGAGAGAAAAAGAGATAGAGAGAGAGAATTTAAGAGGGGGATAAGGAATGTAATAATTCATGGAACAGAAAAGGAGCAGCTCTCCCCTTGGTGGCTGGTCTAATTTTAAGGCAGGGAGTCGAGTAGGGAGGAGGTGATGGAGGAGAGGCAGATGGCTCCTAGCTCGTCATGAAACAAAGACGGAGCATATAGCCTTTCATGCTCTTCCATGCTAAGTGCTGGATTTGTTTTATTTCAAACTGGTTGGGGGGTGAAATCTTCCTCCCTCCATAGAGTCAGCAGTGTGGAGGGCATTGCATGAACACGAACACAGGGTTTTCCACTTCAGTCACTGATTGCAGTTACTTCCTTTTCTGTTAAGTGCCTGCCAACTCAGAAACTACAGGGTGGGATTGGAAATGGCCAGCTTCAAAGTGACAAAACAGCGAGGGGTAAAATCACAAACATTAGCTCCCATGAGCAGCTAAGAGTGCACGATTGTGCCACAAGACTCTGAGGTTTGCGATTGCAGAAACCCATGTCTGCCGAATGATGCCTGGACTTCAAAGTGGATGATGACACCTTCCACAGGCACAATGCAGACACACCCTAGAACACCAAACCAAGCCCCGCGGTTGCAGCTGTGTACTGTAGGTGCACACACACACACACACTCAGAGAGGTGCACACACACACACTCAGAGAGGGGGGTCGGCTTGCAGGCGGCATGCTGAAGCTGAGGATCACCTCAGGCTTCCGAGCCCTCTCACATCCATGAAATATGTAAGACATTTATCTGACCAAGATGTTCCTGGGCGGTGTTATTAAATAATTAACCCACCCTGCCTCATTTATTTTTGACCACCTGTGTATTTTTTTTTTCAGTTACCTTTATGTACATGTCAATCAGACTGTTTGTCCAAGGAGGGAAAGCTGGTTTCAGCTGTGTGTATTTCTGTAGGCTGGTCCGTGTTCTGTACTGTGTGCCATAGGTGGGGAAGGGGAGTCTATACATCAAAACACACCCGGTAGCTCTCCAGTGGTCCATCCTTATTTAATTTTCTTCCTATGGCCTCTGCCTGACAGCAGGAAAAGAACAGAACAGAAACACTACAGCAAATATCAACCTGGACATCCCTTGGTGGTTCTGATCCAACACCCATCCTTCAGGCTTCCATTTCATTACCAAGCTGAGGCTATGTCAAGTTCAGGAGATGTGATGTCCACGGCAGAGTAGTTAGCTACAGACTAAATAATTTAAGAGGAGCTATTTTTTACATGGATCTATCTACTTTTTTACAACCTTATGTTAGATCATGGAATAGTACTGTGTGTGTGTGTGTATGTGTGTAGTGTTTTTGTGACTGTGTGTGTGTGTGTGTGTGTGTGTATGTGTGTAGTGTTTTCGTGACTGTGTGTGTGTGTGTGTATGTGTGTAGTGTTTTCATGACTATGTGTGTGTGTGTGGTGGATGGATGACTTTATCAGATTGTCTTTATCTGACTTTTATGAGTTATGTAATGCTGTGTAAGTATGATGGACTGGATTCAAGTGTGCAGTTCAAGAAAGAGGCACTAAAACACTGAAGGAATGAGCAGAAAGACAAGAGTGTATTGTTCAATTTCAGAGAGTGATATGGGTGAGTGACCTATTGTCTCCCTTTTACTGAAAGCACATAAATGTAAACAGTCTATCTATCTATCTATCTATCTATCTATCTATCTATCTATCTATCTATCTATCTATCTGTCCATCTGTCTGTCTGTCTATCTGTCCATGCATCCGTCCGTCCGTCCGCCTGTCTGTCTGCAGTCACCATCACTCATCAATTCTCACCCTAGCTGCACATAGTACTGATCCCCCTCTACTGTTTCTTTTTTATCTGTGGTTATTCTGGGCATTGGACCTGTAGACTCCCATTGACGGTAGGTATCACATTGGTGTGGCAGCTGGCACCTCTGTGTCCCAGCAGGAAACGCCACAGCACTCCTGTATCCCAAAACCCAGTGTCACTTCCTCTGGATCCCCTTGTGTCCACCAACATAGAATGAGACACTTGGCCAATACTCATTGTACTGGCACCAATGCCCAAAAAGGATTATATTCACGGGCACAGCACCACCACAGCTGTCTGCTGCTATGTAGTGAGGTATCAAATGCAGAGGGTGAATGCTTCTATGTGGTTAGAGTTTGGTTTGAGGTTCAGGTTGTCTAACACATTCACAAATTTCAGTTTGTGCGTGTGTGTAATGCCTCTTCTTTGACACTTCATTCTCTTCTCCATCAGAATTTGGTCCAATTAAACTGAGCATGGCAATTATAGCATATAACATTGCAGGTTTTTCGACACCTCTAAAACCTGTGCATGCTTGTTTTCCTGTGCATCTGTGTGTGTGCGTGTGTGCGCATGTGTGTGTGCGTGTGTGTGTGTGCGTGCGTCCGCGTGTGTGTGTGTGTGCGCGCGTCCGTGTGTGTGTGTGTGTGGGTGTGACAGCAAGAGAAAGAGAGGGTGTTCTGCAGTGTGATCATCATCAGCTAATGTAATTTGAGCAGGGTTGGGAGAGCATTACTGACCTTCATGGCTGAGTAAGGGTCCATAGCGAGAAAAGCTTTAACAGCGACGGCCCGGCGTTACAAACACAAGAGTGCCTCTGTTCTCACCCAAAGGATCACATCACACTTTGCATGATTTTTCTTGGTAACTTTCCCTAACTATCTGATAGCACAAGTGACTTGTCTGGGCCACAGAGCCGACCGCAAAATGCTGTGCAAATGGACAGATAGAGCTGTCAGATTACACAGCTAAAGGAAGCTGACGCCATCAGACAAGATTTAAGTGTGGTCGGCCTCTCACCCTGAGTACACACCTAGCCATGTCCTACTTAAGGGGGGGTGGGTCATCAGGGCTATACTTGACATCGGCTACTGGCCTTCCGCCTTATTTGAAATTTTGATTGTTTGATACATTACGGTGTTTCCTGTTAAGTGTCTCACATGAATATATGTTGGAATGTATTGAATGTGTTTTATTGCCTCTGAACTTCGTCCTGTCATCACCAGAGCCTCGCCCAAGCAGTTATATAGCATGCAGCTTCGGTCTGAGATCCCTATTCTTCTATGTTATTTTTTAATTGAAAGCTTCATTGTCAATAGTGTGAACACTGTATTATTCAGCTTGCTTGAAAATGTCGGAATCGGTCGGTTATTTGGAGACTTTAATCAGTTATGGTGATAAAATTACTGTGGGGGAAACAGATAGGTGTAAACGCATGAGTGTTTTGACTGTGATGATTACACACCGTGAGAAAAAAAGCTGTGTATTTTGTTAACACAAATGTGTTCATTGACATTTACAGGAATTCATTGGAATTCACAGCTTTCTCTTTGCTAAAACAAGCTGAATGAAAATGAGACCCACTTTAACTTCATTATCACATTCTTCGCACAGTGGAACTCTTGTGTTAACACTTTGCCACTTGGTTTTTACACCCTTTTAAGAGTAAAAACAAAGACCACAGAAAGGCTCAAAGTGATGTTAGATTGACTGTTTTAAATAAAGAAGAAGGATAAAATTAAAAGCCTAATTATTATGTAACTCCTTTGCAAAACTCATTAATCACCTAGCAGTCCTTGTTCATCTTTTAATTGATGCTGGGGTAAAAAAGATGTTTTATGTTGCTACTAGCATGGATGAAAAAAGATCAAATGTGTGCAATATACATGCAGTAAGGCCAGAATTCAGTATACCAGAGTTTGGAAAGTATTGAAAAGAAGGATGCTGTGGAAAGATCTGAGGCAGCACAGTTTTCTTCTCAGAGTATTTCTGAAGTAAAGTTCTTTATTGGTTTGTTGGTGAAGGGTGCATTTCAAAAAGCTACATCGTATTGATTGTCTGAATTTGTCTAGTCTAAGTGCTTACTGTACATGTTAGGAACAATGCATAAGCACAAAACATCTGCACAGAAGAATATTGTAGAATAAATGCTAAACCTTATTTGGAATGTGTGTTTTGTTTTTGAATACTTCAACAGAGAATCACAGAATTAAAAACCGCAAGTATAGAGTATAACAAGGTGTATCGGTAAATAATCACAAATACGATTACAATTCTAATCATCTTATGCATATTTAAACTGCAGTAAAGGAGTAGCAAAGTAAAGATCAGCTCAGTTGTTACTGAAATATGCAGTTCCTAATTTTAGCATTATTTTGCAGACCATTTTGTAATGAGTAAAAGACTGTACCACATGTCTGCTTGCAGATGCTTGACAACAGGTTGTGTTGTTTAAACTAGATGTTTGCTATAGTACTATAGTGTCTATAGAGTAATTTTGGACAGTATCCTTCTATTTCAGTCTGACAGAAATCAGTGTGGACAGGTGTTTTTTTTAAGCAATCAAGAAAAAAACTATAATTTACTTCTATATAAACCAAAGAGTGTTCTTGTTTTATTGGTATAAAGTAAGCATTTTGAGGGAGCTACTGGCTTTTTCAGGTAATGCATTCTGCATTCTGTGTTCTGCAGTTTACATAGATTCTTTCAAGCAAAATATGTCATGTTTTCTTTTCAAAAAATATTCCAAAACAACTGTAATGTGGCTTAATATCCAGTTGGAAGGAAATATTATGAGAAAACATTTTTCTTGGATAGAAATATATGTATTACTGCTGCTCAGACCACCTCTAACAGTCCCCTGTCTTTGATTTATACTCATAGGGTTGCTTTTGGATAGGCTTTTCATGAATTTTTAATAGCATACTATGATATTTGGGCAGGCTAAGGCTGTCTAATTATCTAATGTTCAAAGATATCTGAGTCCTGAGCAGACAGCAGGAGACTCAGCTATAGATCTCGCCCTGACTTGGCCCTGGTCCGGCCTTGAAGTGGCCCTGATGTGTCTTGGATGCCGGCCCAAGTGTAGGACGCACCCCTGGGGCATTTGGTTATCTGGCCAAGTGCAGCTCGCCCGGCCCATTCACAACCCTGAAAGGGAGAAGACATTGCTTCATTGCTTACTTTCGTTTGTAAGACGTTTTTGTGGAGGAGTTGGGGGGGGGTGGGGTGCTGGGGGTGGGGAGGGGGGCACTGAGGGCACGCCTGTACTAGAGCTAATCACATACCACAGTCTTGGTATCGATTCAGTTCACAGAGAAAGAAATATATCTGGGTGGGAAGTATTACTGTAAAGACTGAGGGTTTGGCCAGGTTCTTTGTGTCCCCTTCCACCCCCCACCCCAACCCCCTACATCCACCCCCCATCGCAACCCCCCACATCCACCCCCCACCTCTACCCCTTTCTCCTCACTCCCTTCTGCACAACACATCTCCATCCCTCCCCAGAGCGTGTGTGGTTACACCACCATCTGTTCACGCTGCCTCGCCGCCATTGGCCGGTGAAGATTCAGAGGGGCCCTGTAACTATGACAACAGCAGAGAGCATCATCTCAGCAGTCGCAGCAGGGAGGTGTGATGATGACCAACTGGCTGTTGGAACAGCACGTTGTAACCACGGTAAAGATAATCATCTCACCTGCTTCTCATGGGTTCCCATTACTGAAGCCATACCCCACCCCCACCCTAAGGCCTGCTGATGCTAAAGTGGAGGAGTTTAGAATGTTTTTTTTCTTAAACGTTAAGGTTTATCTGCTGACCACTGGATGCATGGCAAGGCCATAGTGGGTGCCATCGCTGTAACTGTACACTGGCTGAAGCTAATAAGCTGGTAACATGTCTTACCATAAGAATTTTAAAAAATCAGCCAGTGACTTTAAAACTAAACAGTTAAGCAACTTTGCATTTGTATGAACATGTATCCAAAAAGTATAATGATTTTAACATCACAGCAAGAAATGCAGTCAAACATGCAATACAGAGCTCGGCATAACTCATGTACCACTGTCAAATTAAATACTGTGTGCAACACCATACACTGTCCTCGCCTTCCAGTCTCTGATTGTGTCTTTCAATCTACACAAACTGTTCATACTCCTTGTCCTCTGTGAGGGAGACATTTTAGCCCAAAGCAAGCCACAGCACAGTGGTGGGGTGCGTAGGAGATTTTATCAGCTTTTTAAAGACACACTGACCCTGTGACCTTCACACTACACGGACTATGATAAACCAGTTAAGAGTGCCGAGGCCTGTCTGTCTGTCTCCCCTCCTGCTTCCACTGCCCTGGCCCTCTATTTTTGGAACAGCACACCCGGCTGCCTCTGTCTCACCATCACCATGCCCCTTCCCAACACACACACACACACACACACACACACACACACACACACACACACACACACACACACAGAAAACCTGTGAGGGCTTAGGGGTGTAGGGAAGGCAAGCAATCACATCCATTACTGGGACTCTGACTCTGTTGAATCAGAGCATGTCTTCCCCTCCCACCACCTCAAATATTTAGCTCAGACGTTTTGGGGTTGCGCTTTCATGAAGCGCTTTTACAAAGGTGTGATGTAAGTTTCTTTTCCGTAATAACATCATCAGTAACAGCATTAAGCTTTTATCATGTACTGATTTCCCATTCATAAGAATTTAAAGACCAGATGCAGATGTACCTACCTACACTACCTGGGACATATATATATGTATCAAAAGGTAATGTTTAATTTAAAATCACAACATTTAAATATTTCTGTACCACTAAATTGGTTGTCTCTGGCAGGTGTTACTGTAAAAGAACTTGAACTTACAGTAAGTAGCTGCAGGCACCTCTGTAAGCTGTTGTTTTGAGTAAATATTGCCACTCCCACCCACTGTCTACCATAATGTTGGCATGTGGAATTTGCTTGTGTCTTGCAGAGACCAGCATGTATTGATTTTGATGCACAATATCTTAGCCAAGTTTAGTAAATATGATCTCTCTTTATATTGAGTGTTTTAAACAGGACATACTTGGAATAACAGCTCCATAGTATACTGAG
>CM059265.1:31684852-31689852 GCA_030347295.1 Setipinna tenuifilis
GCACATTGCTTCCCTAATACATTTGCCAGTTTATTACCTCAATGGATGGCCCATTGTTTTGTATGTAGGCCATGTCCCTTCCACCATGTTTTTTCTAATTAATAACCTGCTGCAGTTCTTGTGTCTGCATGGTAAGTGTGCAGGCCAGTGAGCCCATGCTCCTTTGTCCTTTGTTAGCCCCAGACAAAAAAAAAAAGAAACGCCGGTGTTGCCCTACAACTATTGCTTCAGCCTAATAACTTTACGTGCCTAAGCACCCGGTTTCCATTGGTCTGAAATAATTCTAAACCCTTACTGTGCACCAAAGAAGGAAAAAAAAGGGGAGAAGACAATAGAGACCACCTTGCCCTTGCAAGCAAGTGTTATCACATCTACCACAGACTCACCAAACAGATGACCTTCATGACAAAAGCCCCATCCGCTAGGCAGGTGGGTAGCTGAATGAGTTGCCATGGCGAGGGCCGGTTTTGATAAGGGTCGAAACTAGGGGAGCAGTGTGCCTTTTGTGACCCACTTCCTGCTCAGAGGCCCTCGCAGGTAACCGATCCTGTCTTCGGGGCTAATCAATAATGCAGGGTAACTGGTGACGACGCTAAGGCCCGATGAATGTCTCCTGAAGAAGTGAAGCAGCGCTGGATTGGGTGTCAGCGAAATGGCCGTGGGCTTTGGGGGAAGTGATCCTTCGGCTCTCTTCTACTCATTCGCCCACGCGGATTTCCTCTCCAGAGACTCCCCCATTTTCAACCCGGAGAGACGAGCTGGACTGTCAGTCCAGTTCCACGATGGATTACTCCCCTCTGCTTTAGGACACAGACAGTGTTGTTTACATTCCGCTCTCTGTGTTTAGGAACAGGAAGTGTTGTAAACAAAACCTGATTGGTAAGTCTCCTTTTATGTTCCTTCTCATAATGTTGTGGGGTTTTTGTTCTGAAAGGCACGGTTTTCTAGATAAGCTTATTATTCTCAGAGCTATGAAAGCAGCAGTGTTTCTTCTGTGGAATTAGTTTGGGATTCTATTTAGGAGTCAACTCAGAAAGTATACATGCTTTTTTATTGCACAGAGAGTTGCAGAGAAATACAAACCAGTTATATTTTATCTGCCTAACTTGTCGTATCATTTTGATGCAGTGAAATGTGGACCCTCGCCACTGTAGTTTCTTACACAAGCTACAGGTAAGCCATAAAGGGCCACTCGTACTGCTGCCACCACCCAGCTGTGAATTGCATGAAATAGACAAACACACCCCAAGCAAACAGTGAGTGAGCGCATAACCATATATACATGATAGTAAGGTGTGTCACAAAGACAGCTGGGATCTCCCATTCCTGTTGTATATTGTCTTTCAGCTGTCTACTGCAATGCATCAGCCTGATCAGCAGTGCTACTGATGGCTTTTAGTGTGGCACGTTATGCCTTTCCCACTCTGCTCTGAGAGCCGTCTTATTGATAAGGGCCCCTATTTCAGGGGATGCTCACTGAGGGGTGTGTGTGTGTGTGTGTGTGTGTGTGTGTGTGTGTGTGTGTGTGTGTGTGTGTGTGAGAGAGAGAGAGAGAGAGAGAGAGAGAGAGATAGAGAGAGAGAGAGAGTAAGAGAGAGAGAGAGAGAAAGAAAGATACATAGAAGTAGAGAGAGATAGATAGAAAGAGAGAGAAAGAGAGAGAGAGAGAGACATACAGAGAGGAACAGAGAGACAAACAGAGTGTAAGTGTGTGTTTGTGTGTGTGTTTGTGTGTGTGTTTGTGCATGTGTGTGTGTGCGTGTGTATGTGTGTGTGTGTGTGTGTGTGTGTGTGTGTGTGTGTGTTTGTATACCCTATTAGGTCATGATAAGGTGTGGCGATAGTGTTTTCTGCACCCTTGGCATCTAGTGTCAGGTGTAGCAATGGCACCTCAACATCCTTACTCACCCATTTCCATCTCCTGCATTCTTAAGTCTAGTAGCTAGCTTCCAAAAAGAGGGCATGACGTAGTATAACCCATGATAAGAGTTCAGATTTCATTTCATTTAATGTGTAATAACCAGTGTGATTCCAAAACAGCCATTTACTGTACCTGCAATGAATTTTATACAGCAGCTGATAAATGGTAGATAATAATGGGCATAATGAGCACTGATGTCTACACCATTGGGGTGTGATGCGATATGCCCCATGTTTGTTTTATTGCTTTATAGCATGGTTCTTAACGCTAATAGATTAGCAAAGTTATTTACAATTATGTGTAAAACCTCAACATTAGCATGCTCTAATGGAGTAAAGCAAGTATGCAATAGGAGAGCTGATTTAATCATAGTGCAGCAACAGTGCAGTGCAACTATATCATGCTTACTTCATAAGTTAGTAATGTGTACTCCTGTCTTCAGATTTAATAAACAACATGACTTACTTTATTTTATTCATTACATTTGAGGAAATACTGTAGTATTTATACATAAATACTGATTTGCCATATTCTACTTCTTGCACATGCTGTTTTTAATTGCTTGAGTAAAAGGGATTTCGCAGCACCCAGTTACTTGTTTGTGTGGGGGCGAACACAACAACAAGCTCATGCCAGTTTCCTCTGTCCCCTTCAATCGAGCTGCAGCCGTTCTCCTTGCCTGCAGCCAATGAGTCTGTGCTCTGCCCTGCTAAAGCCCTTGCACTTGCACAATACATCTGGCACCGTCAGCCTTCGGGAGGGCTGACTAGAGCTTTGTGTGCCCAACATCGGGACATTCGGCAGGTCTTTGTGCCTGGGCTGTCCTAGGTTGTAGACCATATTTTACAGGCATATGCGCTGTATATGTGTGTGCCGCTTACAGAATTTGAGTGCAGTCACAGTGTTTCAAATCCTTCATTCCCTTACCTCTCCACAATTTGCCTGCCACTACTGTGATAAAGGACAGCCTGTTGCAACCTGTCAACCTGCTGATTATCCTTAATCAAGGTGGGAGATGCCCAGTGGTTAAATTGGCTTTTGTAAGGAAGGGGAGCCCTTCTTTTCTGACATTGGTCAATATCTATTATATTACTAAAAATACTCCAGTTGGCTGTATTGCCGAGGTGAGGAGGCAGAGCTGAGCTTTGGAGGGCATTTAAACTCTGGACATGCCTCCTTGTGTTCATGGTCGGTGGTGAAGCCTTTTGTCCTTGCTGCTTCTTTTCCCCAGTGAAGTGGCTGCATTTATGACTTTGTAAGATTATTTCTACATATATGTATGATTTAAG
The DNA here is from genome assembly GCA_030347295.1 of Setipinna tenuifilis. Lineage (NCBI taxonomy): Eukaryota > Metazoa > Chordata > Actinopteri > Clupeiformes > Engraulidae > Setipinna > Setipinna tenuifilis. Next base: position 31,688,063 of record CM059265.1, read on the forward strand.
ATGTGCTTAATGAATTCACCGTGGGTGTGACTGGATAGGCCATCTGATGTGGATGTCGTATCCTGGAATCATATCCCGCGCATATGAAATATGTAACAGTGGCAAGGCTGTGTCTCCACTCACAAAACCAAGGTTTTAGTGTGACCTCACAATCTCAGGCAAAATAATATTAATAGCATAGTGAATGAATGTAATAACACAACGTGTAAAGTTTATTTATAAGTAGTGTCTTTATATTTCCAAGTATGAATGGCACTGGTCATCTTTTATATTGTGTATACTTATTTACTTTTAAGTCATTTGCTATAAATAAAACAGTACCAGGTAATGTGAAAGTAAAGCAGCACCAGGTAATGTGAAATGGAGGCTTTATTTAAAAGGACTATCTGTTTCTGACATTTTTGTAGTCACCTATCTTTATATGGTTGTTAAAACTATGGAGGATAAAGCCATTAGCTTGAGCCATAATACATTTCTCAGCATTTTTTCCTCCCAGTCAAGCTATACAGGTGGGTGTTACCTGTCAGGTGAGACATGAAGGCAGCTGATGACACAGGAGAGAGTATCCAAATGTTACATGTTAACTCGCACTGCTCGTCTGTTCTGGCTCCACCCATAGACACAGCTGGGATCAACTGAGCAAAGGTCTCATCTCTCTCCACTGTCCCTAGGGAGCTCCCCGCCCCAGTGCCAAGCCAGTCTCTGCAGGTGCGTCTGAACTGAATGTCAGGGGACCCCTCTCTGGAACCTCCCTTCTGTTTCACTGAAGAACAACACCAGGCCCCCACTATTCAGCTGTCACCCACACACGGATAGGTGAAGGTATGGTGTCTGCCATTCTGCCATGCTCATAGAGTGCTGTGTTCACTTGTTTTTATATATTCAGATTGTTTTTCCTTGTTGTGGCAGAGTTGTGCAGAGTTGTTTTGCTGCGGAAAGTTATCTGCCAGTGATATGTTTGTAGGGGCTTTCTGTTATCGCATGACAGGGTTTGGTTTATAGAGGCTTGTTCAAATTGAAGTTTTTTCAATAAAAGTGACAAGATTTTTTTTTGACAAGGCAGTGCAGTGTTCCCCATTTTGTGTCTCATTTAGTTCAGAGTAATATGTTATTTACTCAAGCACGCACACAATATGTCCGAGCGCATATTCACGCCAATTTTATGGTTTCAGGGTGTGTTGCCTGCACTTGCTAATCCTTCACCTCAGAGTCACTGGACCAACGGAGTAGCAGGGCATAATCCAACATGGCGAAAAATGTGACTCAGATCTCCCGAGAGGACCTGGAGGAGCTCAGAGAAGCCTTCAACAAGATCGGTCAGATTGGTTTCTTAAAAACAACTTGCACAGCCAGCATGTTACATTCCGATACACGCCAATGCATTGCAAAATGCCATAGATGTGCCCCCTTAAATCTCTTCCATTGTAAACCCATTATACATTCTAACACTGAAAAGATAAAATGGATTGGTTGTATTTCATTTTGTATTTGGTATTGATGTGTTCATATGGTACAAGGATAGGACAGTTTATGTGTAATACACAATCTGTCAGTGTTAGGAAGAGAGCATGCAAATCACATGATGGCTGTCAGTGGTCAAACATTACCAGATTTTATTAGGAGGTAGGATCACATAACACTACATTTCCAGGATCCTTAATAGCACATGATAATGATCTCATTATGGTCTAGCCAGTGATTAAATTCACTAAACTATGTCAGTATTACTGTCCTAAAGATACTGTAATGAGATTAAATGGATGATTTTATCTGCACAGATATTGATAACA
>CM059265.1:31694852-31722352 GCA_030347295.1 Setipinna tenuifilis
CCAGCAATGGCATAGACCTCTCCTTACTTGAGGGTAGGTGTGCCCCCGAAGACTTTGGCAGCAATGCAAACGCTATAAAGCAGAGATATTAGCACAGCTGCCAAGGCTCTGATTACAACCTTCAGAAGTATGTGAACAGCTCACGGAATTCTGGGTACCCTATTGAATTATTATAATAGAGTTATGGCTGCTCAGCAATATTGCCATTTGATTAGTTGGTTAACGATTAACACAAAAGGGACTTTGGGATTTTTAAAGTTGACACACAGCACTGTTATCGTCACAGTTCTTGAAGTTTACTTCATACCTTTGGCCACTAGGGGTAGCAGTGCTTTGTATATTGCTGGTCCATCCTGTGAAAGCACCCTTGTAAAGATGTGTCAGGAAATATTCAGCCCTCTTTCCCCTTCTCCCACCCAGATTTGACACCTGCACTTGTAGGTACAGTACTGTGCGTGGACACAAGCTATTGCGTGCTGCTGTCTCTTGTTCTTTGGGCCATTTCCTCTTTCTCACATCTTATTCTACCTTGTTATGCCCATCCATAAAACACACACCCACAGTAAAAAAAGAAGAAACACACACACACACACACACACACACACACACACACACACACGCACACACACACATGCATGCATGTGGTGCTACTACAGGTGAAAGTTACTCTCCTCCCCTATGTTCAGAATCAGTTCTATACTGGACTGAGTTGAACTATGCTGCTATTCACCTGGTCTGGCTGAATTGCATACCCAGTAAAATGTTAAAAGAGTTTTTAAACCAGCAACTCAAAAGTGATTTACCATACAATTAGGCATAAACTACATAGGCAACAGGCACAGCAGCTCTCAATTAGGCTTAAACTACATAGGCAACAGGCACAGCTGCTCTCAATTAAGTTTAAACTACATACAGTAGACCCTTCACATTTCAGCAACAAATGTGCTATATCTTTTCAAGGGGCAATACTACACAAATGAAACTTGGATATGTTTTTGAGTAGTTAGTATAAAGCTTGTGTAGCAGTATAGATTTTCTGCCCTCTGAAAATAACTTAAGACACAATCATTTTTGTAAACATAGCAGGCCACAAAAGTGACTACACCCCAGAGTGAACATGTCCAAATTGTGTCAAAATCATTAATATTTTGTGTGAGCACCATTGTTATCTAACACTGTCTTAATATGAAATTCACCAGAGCTGCACAGGTTGTTCTTGTAATCCTTTTCCATTCCTCCATGATGGCATTACAGATTTGGCAGATGTTAGACACTTACTGTAGATGTTAGGCCTTAAAAAGCCCGCACGCCACATGCTTTACTGAAACAGTATCACAATGCGACAAAGACGCCTGATGCGAGACGTGTGGAGGCTAAGAAGACTATGGCAAATAAGAATGGAAAGTAGAGGAAGAGGTAGAGGTAGGCAACCAAATTTTATCAGGAGAACTAAGATCAGCAGCAGACATTTTGTGATCACATGGCTCTGACCATTTTTGCAAGCAAACATTTGCTCTGTGTCATTGAGTGCACCTTTGCTGCGGTGACTTATAGATAGGTCTGCTACAGAGTTTCACACAAATTCTGAGGTGTTGTTTCTGGCTCTGATTTACCAAGTGTGATGGACATGTGGGTATGTAATAATGTTATGTGTTGATCTCCTGTTTCACTGACTGATGTGTGGTATCTACTGTGTGCTGTGAATTCTGCTCCTCTATGGGGGGGGAGGCATCATAACAGTTGATTTTCAGAGGGAGCATTGTAGGGCCTCTGAAATGACAAACCATTTCTCTAATATTCTTATTTTGGCAAAGATAATACTTAATCTCACAAAGACAAACACAACTATCTTTGCTTGTGAATGGGGTTTAAGTAGCAGATGTAATGTTAACTGTATCACCTTTTAAAGTGGCCAGTGATTAGATGTGCAGAAACCATGATTAAGGGGTCTTTTCTTTGCAAGACTCAAAAGTGCTTACGTTTGTTTCAACAGGAGAGTCCAGGGAAGAGCGCACCTTCCGCAATTGGATGAACTCCCTAGGTGTCCACCCCTACGTCAACCACTTGTACAGGTAAGGTGAAAACCAAATCCAGCTGTGTCTGAATTGTTTCAAAGTTTTTTTGGGGGTAGAAAAACCAGATTTGTGACACACTTCTGTTGTCTTCTCAACCCAGTGACCTTGTCGATGGCTCAGTAATTCTGCAGCTCTACGAGCGCATTCAGGTCCCAGTGGACTGGCGAAAGGTCAACAGGCCTCCATTTGTGGCTTTAAGTGCAAACATGAAAAAGGTCTGACCATTATTTACACATACTACATGTACATATACACATAAGTTCTTTGTCACAGTTATTAGAAATGCAGTTAAATGTACTACTGGTATTAAATTGACATTTTCTTTTTTTTTTGCTTTTCACTTGAAGCTGGAAAACTGCAATTACGCAGTCGGCTTGGGGAAAAACGTCGCTAAGTTCTCTCTGGTGGGTGTGGGTGGGGACAACATCAGCGAGGGCAGCCCCATGCACACCTTGGCTCTGGTCTGGCAGATAATGAGACGGTACTAGTGCCCATTTCACAGATTTGTGATTCTGAAACTGTTGGTGCATCTCTTAAAAGAGAAGCTGGTCTAGTTCAAAAAGCCTGTTTACAGATTATTGACTAACTGAACCCTGTTTTTTTTTTTTTTTTTTTTATCTTTTAAAAACAAAACTTGTCTCTTGATTGTAGGTACACCTTCCAAGTTCTGTCAGAACTTGGAGATGGCAAGAAAGTTGACGAACAGCTCATCATCAACTGGGTAAATGATACCCTACAGAAGGGAGGGAAGGACTCATTTATTGGCAGCTTTAAGGTAAGGAAAAGGGGAGCAATCCTTACGGCTCATATGTTCTTTGTCACCAGTTTTATAGCACACCTGCCATGCTAACAGATCTGTTGTGACCCTTACTACCTTGAGGGTAGACATCTAGCGACCTGTAAAGGCTGCGTATTGTCTTTGCTAATTTACAGTTTTAAAGCACATGAGGCACAATTGTCAGGCTGACCTATTTTAATGGCCAATGTGGTTTTGTGGACAGTGGTGTATTGGAGGGTAAATGCAATTTACGCATTTCTTAAAAAGCTGTGTTTACTTGTCCTTTGTGACTGCCAATTGTAAAGATATGCATACTCTACCCACCCCTTCTACTGCTGTGCGTATCGTTCACCCAGATTTGTTGTTTGGACCGTTATCTTCAGGACTTTGGTGTGTCCAAAGGTTTTGTCTCTTACTAATGAGTCACCTGTGTTTTTTAGGACAAATCAATCAGCACCAGTCTCCCAGTGATAGATCTGATCGCTACCATTGCTCCCGGCACCATCAGAGAAGAAATTGTGAAGAGAACAAACCTAACTCCAGAGGACCAGCTCAACAATGCTAAGTAAGAAAAAAAGCAGTCCCACTTTGTCTCCTCATAAATCACTGGGATAAAGATCTGACACCCAATCTCTTCCGCCTCCAGTCTTACATTCACTCACTCCACTGTTCTCCCTCAATGCAGGTATGCCATCTCCGTTGCCAGGAAGATGGGCATAAAGATCTACGCTCTGCCTGATGATCTGGTGGAGGTGAAGCCCAAAATGGTGATGACTGTGTTTGCCTGCCTCATGGGCAGAGGGATGAGGAAGGATAACAGTTGAGATGCTTCCAAAAGCTAAAACAATCCCTGCTGCCCCACCACACTCGCACTAAAGAGCACACACTGAATAACTCTTTCACATGTTGAAAAATTTGTCAATGTAAATGTTTTAATTTATTTTAAATGAATGAATTCAATAAATGTACTTGATTTAACTCATTCTGAAGGCCTTTTCTGCTTTCTTGTAAATTAGGGACAGAAATGGGTTTGACGTTGGGCACCATTAAAGTGGATTGTGTATTATATCATGGAGCTCAGTAGATGATGCCCTAGGATCAAAGTCTCTACTTGTGCAGTTAACTGAATTCTGGTCACTCCCATGAAACACAGAAAACAAATCTTCAAAAAAAAACTTCATGTCATAAACTAAGTGGGGAAACAATGGACTGGCTTGTGAAACTCCTGATACTGCTCTGATAATTGGGCCGACATACTGGGCTCACCTGACCCATTGCCATATTTCTCTGCGTGGCTCCCTGCATGTGGTAGCAGCCAGGGCAGGCGGCCGGCTGTCTGGTCTGCATTTAGTCCTGCTGGAGGGAGATGCGGACCTTATCAGGCGTGGGCCATCGGCCACGCGATGCAGTTTGTTGTCATTGTGTTTGGTCGAGGGAGAGGGGGAAGGATAGAGCCACACAACAATGGATGAGCCAGAACAGGAGGAGAGAGAGCAACTGAAACCCCACAAAGAGAAAGCGATCTTGTTCAGGCAGCCATGTGACTCCACAGAGTGTTCATCAGTCTTTCCTCCTGTTCCTCTTTTCAGGGAGAGTGCACAACACATTTTGTCCTGCCCCAAACTATGACAATGTATGATGAGTGGTTTGGAACCAAAGCCGCAGGCAGAGAAACTTACTGGAGTTTTGGTGGGATGAGGCTAGGAAGTTGGAGGCAGGGGTCTGCTGTGGCATTTTGAAACATGTTGAGGTTTGTCAGGATGAATGGGATTCCCTGCATGCTAAAGCGCAGGTAGCACAGGTGCAGGCAATGAAACGCAAGAGCCCCAAGGTTTCAGTTGACCTCATAAACCCACAACAAGACTCCCCTGGAGAAACTCTTCCTGGAAACCAACTCTAAACATAAGCTAAATCCCTTCCCCCAGCAGGACTGAAGGATTACGAAGCACAAAATCCTTAAGGTGTATAAGAAAAGGCTTGACAGTGACCTAAGCAGTGAGTCTTTGCAGGGTATTGTTAGTCCAGCTTTACCATAAGCCCTCAGAGGGAGCTCTTTCACTGTTCCGAGTTTGGAATCTGGAAGTGATCGTGAAATTCCAGGAGTTTGGAGGTCCTCTGGGAAGCAGGAGGGGAGAAAATGGGGGTGGGGGTAGGGGCACCTCTCTGCACTCCATATGTTTCAGTCCAAGACTCACAATTCGTGATTTAACACCACATTACCCCTACTTCAGGAATTCAGACCTATAGGAAACCCGAGCATATGGTCCGGAAGCTATAATGAATGTAAATGCCACTGTAATTACATTGTTTTATTTCAAATATTATTTTCACAGGAATTGTTCCACAAACTACCAGTGTGTAGACCTAATGCCTACTCAAATGTCAAACCCATTGAGTTGACTGCGGCACCTTCATTTGCTCTCTCCAGCCCCACCTACAGGGCACAATGCAGCTCCTGCCACACAAACACTTGCACCTTCAGGCATCTCAGCTTTATCCACCACCACTGCAATGGTTCTCCTCTCTTTCCATTAATAGTTTTGATGAGACCGTGCATCAAATTAAGTAGGGAATGTTCCCAAACATCCAAGAAAAGAGAGTCACATGGTCGAGACTTTCCAGAAAGCATGCCAGTTTCCAGCTGCGCCTGCATGACTGTACTTTAATTAGAGTGGCATTCGGCGGAGTATGAGATTTTCCTTTATTCGAGATTAGGGCTCCTTTTTATGCCAACAAAAGTCTATATATACTTGCTGTGTGATACTTGTATATATAATATTTATACACATAAGTACACATATTTCAGCATATATTTATATATATTTATGTGTGTACATACATGTGTGTGTGTGTGTGTGTGTGTGTGTGTGTGTGTGTGTGTGTGTGTGTACTTGTGTGTTTCTTTATTCCCAATGCAGTAAGTTTATGTTTTAGTTCAAGACGTTGCAACCTAGACAGAGACAGCTAGAAATTCAAAAGTAGATAGACACAAAAATGTTCTTTTGCTGAACATTATGTAAAGGGTAAGAAAGGGACAGTAAACAGTCTACACATCTACAGATTTATGGCACTGCATACATAGTAGGCTGAAGACAAACACAGACAAACGTGTGACGCTGTTGACCACACTTAGGAGTAGTTTGCTTTAAAAATGCAACAGTGCAAAAAGCAAAATCAAATAACACCAAGACATGATAAATAAATAGTTTAATACATCTTAATTATGAGTCACAGTTCTGCCATTGTGTGTAATGTTATGGACGATGTCCAATGGCATGCTGCAACATTGCAAATGATGGGGAATGCCATACAAAAGCAAAGTCTGTCACAAATCACTGTTTGAATGATTTCAGTAAATGTCAAGTCTTGTAAATGCCCAAGAGTAGAAAAAAAAACTTGTAAAGGAAAGCCCACATAAAGGTTATAAATAAAACCCAACAAGTAATTGTGAAACACTGTACTGGTATGCACTGACTAATAATAATGGCATGGACCTTCATGAAAATTTGTCACATCTACTTAAAGTAAGGAACTAAGTGAATACAGACAGTCCTTAATCTTCAGCCTAATGTTCACATGCAGTAGGTGTTGAAATTCTTCATGGTTGAACTGTAGTGTATTGTGAAACCCACTGGGACAACAACTGGGGCATCCTGCATGCATAAATACCCAATGAACAATGCCATATTTTATAAGTTCACATTTGCCTGGTATTCTACCTCATACTGCAACCATCAGTAAGCCATATTATAACATTAAGGAGAAATTATCATAGTTCACTGCAAATTAACTTGTGAACTCTTGTGCTGGAAATGAGCTGACTCAGCTTCTCAAGAAGCATCAATGAAGCGTGACGAGCTGCCCTCTCTCTCTGTCTGTCTCTGTCTCTCTCTTCCTCTCTCTACCCTCTCTCTACTGGAGTTTCAGCAGTTGATATTCTTCAGCACGTTCAGCTCTCTGTGCCGTTTGCCTTTGAAGGCCATCACGAAATGGTGCGGCGCAATCACTCCCCTTCCCTCCTCATCAATCTGGCCCATAACAATGTAGTTCAGGCCTGCAGAGCAAACAGAGAAGTAAAGTACAGCATGTTTATCAGTAAAAAAAAACCTAAGAATGAAAGAGATAGTGATGTGAGGAAGACACAGCACAGTAGGTAGAGAGAGACAACAAACAAGTAAGACAAAACAAAAACAGAAGCTATCATGCAATCATTTTCTGCCAGTCATGTCCGATTACGTTAGCCTGCGAGAAATAGCTCTGCTACTCTCCTCCTGTGCCAGAGCCAAATGACATCTGGCTGCAGTGCAGCTGTGAGTGAGGGAGCGAGTGAGAGGGAGTCCTGGTGGTGGTCTGCACCCACGTGTCTGGGCTAAATCCACCCGGGCTGCCTTAAGCGTTAGCCACCGGCCCGCTCGAAAAAAAAAAACTAAATACTTTCAGTTGAGTGTCAAAATTTCCATTGGAAGAGAAGGGCTACTTTCCTGCACTAACTGAACCATGATTGCGTGTGCGGCATGAGACTGCCAGAACGACACACACCAAACCAATGTGGTTTTGGACTGGGGTTATTTTGGTTGTCTGATGCTGCGCTGCACACCAAAAAAAGAAGCCCAGATATGAGGATACACTAGGATGGAGAAAATACCATACCAGTCTTATTATATACGTGTCCACGCAATGGACCGTGGTTTCTGACTGAAGCACTCATCAGAAACTTCACTATGGTCTTTGCAACAGTCCTAACAGTCCACCCTAGATAGAGAATGTATCTGAAGCACAACAGTGTATGCAAAGTTTCTTCATGCAAGTATACAATAACAAAAAGTCTTTTTTTATTTTTTGACTGTTAATGTATGCTGTTTGTTGTTGCTCTCTCTCGTTCTCTAATGGGACCCCCCACAGAGAATGTTACTCACTGCAAGGCACATAATGGGTATATGATGGTAATGAGCTGCCGTAGAGTGAATGTGCATGATGGTAATTAAGGATAAATTTATGGGGTGGACTGACTAAAAATGCTGGAAATGAAAAAGCCTGTCTCTGGAAAAGCCAGTCCTTATTAACCATCATCTACTGAGCATTTTGTCATATTCAACTTGTCCTTTCTGCGTCTCTGTCCAGAATGCCCACTCACGCTCCTGACAAAACACACTGACTCACACTGTGCACACATTCAGCCAATCAGCATGCTACTTTAGACACACAGAACAGAGGGATGTGTTTGGCTGGCCGCTCAGCTCAAATGTAACCAATCTTTCACCAGGTTCCAGGACAGCACCATTAAGTTATGGCACTCAGACCATTTCCTTTGCTTTCCCCAACTCAGTCTGTCATCTCACTCCTCATTACGAGGTCTGCCAACAGCATTATGTGCATCCATCTCTTTCTGTTCTGCTCTTTCCTGCTATATGCATTTTTCAGGCATTCCGTATGTTTCCGCCCCTGATGCTGTTTAAACAAGACTTCAGCTGTGCGTGCATGTGTGCGTGGGTGCATGCATAGGACTCACCTCTCCTGACCAGAGGACAATTGCGGCAGATGATCACAACGCGGGCACTAAGGCTCTTCCCTGCCTGCTGGATGGCCAGGTCGCCCTGCTTGTAGACACTGATGATGGAGAGAATGGCGTGCACACTCTCCTCACGCACGGCTGCCGACACCAGCGTGCCTGTGATCACTACAGGGCACAGGGCACAGGGCACAGCCACGTCACCTCACAATCACTTCATGGACAAATTGTTTCACATAAGAAATGCTTTTTTTACAACATAGTAAAACTGTTATAGTTTAGTAGAACTGCTATAGTTTTCAGTCATGTAACGTGTGGGCGTTTTAACAGCACTGTCCTGCTCGGCTCTGAATACATAACTGTGATGTAACAGCTTATGAGATACGCAGCCTTCGGTTGGGCAGGCAGCCCAAATGCATTTGCACAAATCCAGAAACTCCCCGTGGGTTCTGGCAGGCTGCTTCAGACTCCGACTCCGACTGTTTTTTTTTCTCTTTTTTTTATGGGGGTCTCACCCACTGATTGTTCCTCCTTTTCCTACCACCACATGTATATTTCTGCCCCGTGGCCCACACTGCACCATCTTAGAGTCATACCACATGAGCTGAAGTGACAAATGGGAGAAGCCAGCCCACTGCAAAAAACCTGCTCACGCCTGGCACGCTCCGCGGTTTCTACGGAGACAAACTCCGTATCAACCACGCAACGCCATTTGTCACCGAGTTGTCGCCTGAGATTCGGCGGGGCACTGTCGAGATTAATGACGGCAGGAGCAAGCCTGTGAATACACTCATTCATGCACAGGGAGATCTCACCGAAGTTGCTCGAGCAGTAGTGGCTGTCAATCACTCCAGTCCTCCTGCACTTCTGCTTGCACAGGGCCTCGGAATATGCTAATGCTAGACGGGGGAAGCGGAGAGGAGAATTCAAAAGGGGCACCATTACCGCAAGATTTATTTAAATGAGATTGAATTGAGTAAATGGCATAAATCTGAATGTACCACCTATTGGTTTCAGGTCTTGACAACAGGCAAGAGTAGATGGAAGCAATCAAATATTTATTTAGTTGTATGCTGACTAACCACATTTTCACAGCACTTAGCATCACTTGCACACTGGTACAGTAATTCACAGGGGCTGCCACGTTGGACTGTCCACATAAATTTATCAAACACAAGAAAAAGTGTATTATGGTGATTTTAGAAACATCACTCCCAGTAGTCATACATACACATGCACACATACCCACATGCACAGAGAGGGGAAGGGAGAGGGAGGGATAGAGAGAGAGAGAGACAGAAAGAGAGAGAACTCGCGAGAAACAAACACACATATGTCATCATCATCAGTACCACAGTAAATCTCCCTCCCTCCTCTCAACATGGTCAAATTGAGCAGTGTTTTAGAGTGAATGAGGTGCACGAGGCATAACAATGAACATGGCAATGCATACCCACGGGCCTCGTGGTCGTGGCCGCCATGGTGGGGATGGTTGCAGTAGGAGGAGCCTTGGTGCTGACAAAGCTCTTCGCCCTGAACTGGTAGTGACCGATGAAGCCGTCCGCAGTCAAGCTCAGATCGGACAGAAACTGAATGAGGAGATGGTTGCCATCAGAGTAAATTGGGCTACAGGGGGCACAAGATGAGAGTGGAGCACCTTAACCTTTTTGTCTTAGGGAGCACACATGAAAAAAAAAAAAAAAAATCTTCAATGGGAGCATAAAATGGGGTGCAACATCTGGCATTGCTTCCTCCGTCCCATACATGGTTGCATATGTATGAGGCCTGACATGGCCTCTCCCTGCCCTAACACACTCATGTGGACATCTGGAGTTGCCAGAATTACATGTTCAGTTGCTTTATTTGTCCCGAAGAAAATGTATCCTCTGCATTTGGTTCATTCAGGGATAGTGTGCGCATACACACACACACACATACACACACACACACACACACACTTATACAAACATACATACTCACCACCAGAAGCAGTAAGTTTAGGAGCACACACACACACACACACAAACCTGGAGCAGACACAGCACAAGAAAATGTGTCCTCTGCACAAGAAAGAAGATAATTTGTCCTCTGCATTTGGCTAATTTAGGGTTTGTGTGCATACACACACACACCCACATGCGTGCAGGCACACACACGCACACACCCACACGCTGTGTGATCTCAAGAGCACACACACACACACTGTGTGATTTCAGGCACATGCACACACACACACACACACACACACACACACACACACACACACACACACACACACACACACTTGGTTCGTTCTCAGGCTCACAAACACACTAGGAGCAGTGATGTCAGGAGCAGTGGTGCGGCCCTCATTCCAGCACCTGGGGGACTAACCTTGTCCCGCTCAGGGACTCCTTATCCACTGTTCAATCATTTCCCCCACCCACAATTCTGCTGCCTTGCCAGATATCGAACCAGCCACCCCTTTGGTCACAAATCTAATTCCCAAAACCAGTTGGCCACAAACGGCCCCCTGACTAGATTTCATGTCAGAGACTAGAGAGCATGGCAGCAGCTCTACTGGGACTGGCTAAGAATGGTTAAGTACCATAAGACAGGGAACATGGAAGAGGACGGGCAGGGCTGGAACTGACCACAGAGGCATAACAGCACAGATGTGTGTCTTACGCAGGAGGGCTGTCACCGCAGAACCTCCCGATCCGGCTGGCCTCGTTCGCCTCCGCCCCGTTGAAGATAGCTACGTGGTCGTAGCGGCAGTAGTTGTCCCTCTCGACGTCAAACTTTTCGAACTTCAGCTCGATGATCTGATGAGAGAAGTGGTCCAGGATGAATTCTAAAGCATTTCAGGGGAAAATCACATTTTGAAAGGCGCTGTCCCCAATTCGCATGAATGGGTTCCTGATATTTCTGATTACAGCCCATAAAATTAAACCACTCTTTTCAAGCCCCTAAGAAAGTCTGTTGACTTGACTGGATGCAACTGTTTATGATTCTGTCCTAGCCACACTATTAGTTTTCCATTTAGAGAAAAACAGAACTGTGCACCAAACACTACAACTTTTCTGGGGCGTATGCACACAGCACACAAAGAATGTAAGATTGTGAGGGGCAAACAGCTGCATTTTATTAAATATGTGCACAGTATTTGAATTATGGGTTAGGGTTATGGTTAGGGTTTTTTTTAGAAGCTTACCTGATTTCGGGGGGCGACAATGTGCCAAGTGCAGGTGACCCCTGCCGGATAGTCCTTGTCGGGCCAGTTAGGGGTCTTCAGGGAGCCTGATGCCCGGTCCAGAAGGCCTCCGCAATATCGATCCCCTACCAGGAGTGTGTTGACAAGAGATTGATGGCTCAGCCCAGTACGATCATTTTAAAAGTCCACCTTGGACCAGATGGTTCAGCTGGCCAGCACAGACTGCTGGTGTGACTTATTAATTAAAGCTGTTGTTACAGAGTGGGCATCATTGAAATATGGGGGAGGCACAGTAAACTGTCATATAGCATACCACAGCTGCTCCTCAGGTGTGTCGAGGACATAAAGTTAAAAAATAAAATAAAACTCCACCACTGCCTGACTAGGTAAGTGGTGTTATTGGATGCTATATCAAATAGTGTACAAACTGGGTAATGGCCCTTGAAACCTGGTATTCATTTTGTCCGATGTGGTTGTATCTAAAAACCAATAGCAGATCTATAAATGCTATGACCAACTAGGTTATAGGCTATCACAAATGGACTGTCAAATCATTCTGTAAAATGTCTGGTTAAAAACAACTGCTGACTCAAAAGAAAATACAAGCAAGGAGGTACAGTGAATGCACGCACTTGCCTAAAGCTTACAATTAAAGGGCAGAACCTCAAAAAACTGTAACACAAAACAGCATGGAAGCAGAAGCATTTAAATTGTGAGAATTTAGAAAGAGTAAACAAACGTGTGTTTTCTTTTAAGGTCACTGCACAAATGACAGACTCAAGCGTTTTAAGATATTTTAAGGCCACAATGTTGTGATCTTAGATGGCACGCTGTGATGTGCATTGGCCCGAAAAGGACATTTCTTTTTTCTAAGAGTAAATACAGACACAATCACACAATCACATGAAAAAGCACTCTCTCTTCGGTGAAGATTTAGGGGTGTTGATGTAAAAGTAGCGTGTTTTCACCTTTCTCGTTGGGCCGCACCGCGGAGAAAACTGCCAGAAATCCACTGCCAGCTGTGTTGGCGTCGGACACCATCGTCACCTGCATCTTGTTGCCATTGGTGACCAGAGCACCTGGTCTGGAAGTCCCGCAAAAACGTCCCAGCCGCTGTCCATTGATATGTCCGTCATACACATCCACATAGTCATACCTGCACAGGGTGTCACTCTCCAGGTCAAGAGCGCGGAAAGACAGAGCCACCACCTTGCCGCGAGTCACCTACAGTTTTGAAATAGTAGCCTGATTTCAGGGACAATGGGACAATCTACCAATGTTCGAATTATTAGTCCGCACATCGCTTTTCTTTAACAAAGAGGGAGAGGTTGTGGTCTCACCGTAATTTTCCACACACATTTCGTATTTGCTGGGTAGACACCTGGGTATCCCTGACTACCGATGACGCCGGAGTCCCCAGTAAAATTTCCACCACAGGTAAAAACCGGTTTAGGCCTAAAGAACAGTTTACAATATATTACACAACTGTGCTAACATCCACTAATCATACATTCCTGATGCATACTGATACTGAAACTATGCGCTCCTAAAAGTAAACCAATATCTGTAAACACACTTCGCAGTAATATACATTGGTTGTTATAGGCTAGGGTATTACCATCTTACCACGTGTTACATACATTCATCACTTGCCCTTTATTTTCGACACCTATATGCAAAGTTCCTATGCTTAAATACAACTCTTATCGTGAAGCGACAAAAGTTTCTGGAAACTCATAAGCATAATGTTACCTCCGGTGAGATTGTGTCTGGATCCTGATGAAAAAAAGCGATACGAAGAAGTTCAGAATGATAGTCTTCATTGTAGTCTGCCGTTCTAAACTAATGTCACATTCGGTAGTCTGTAGTTAGTTGCGCCGCCTCCACGAGAGCGTAGTAGTTCCTCTAGGGATTTTCTCTGGCAGCTCACACATGAATGTGAGGTTTGTTCCACGGACCGGAAAGGCCCTCAGTATGTAGACAGTTTTCTTAGACAGTAACCCTAAACATGTGGAATCAGTATGCATAGGATATTTAGTTAAGCCGACAATCGCCCAGTGGCTTTTCTCCTTCATGATCAATTGCATTTTTGGAACTGTTTATGTAAAAAAATAATAATAATAAAAAAACAGTAAAAGGGATTTACGCTCCCGAACTTTAATTGTTGGAAGTTCTCATTTGCCCTTAGAGAAAAGTGTCCCCGAATTGCTCGCTTTCTTGTGTAACATCAGTTCATTTTTAGGGGTGTTTGTATTTAGCCTTTATCTCTAAGCTGGGTACTCCAGTAGGCACATCTGAAATTCTAATATATTGTATAATGTATAAACGAGAGTTTTGTAAATTAAAGGTGACAACGGCGTTAGGCTATCAGGAGTGTCTACCCAACGTTGCGCTTCAACGGTCTTGATATCTGTCATAATTATTCTTCCCGGCGCAAACTGACATCCCTGTTCCCTTCATGTCCACTAGGTGTCTACCTTTTCCAACAGTTCGCCCGTTCCCTGCACACTCTTTTTGAGAAGTATTGACACGCTTGACATTTTGACATATTGACATTGACAGTGTGACATGCAAAGAGCAAACACAACAGAGAAACCAATTATCGTTGCATAACATTTGGGTACAATGGGCCCCCGTGGGCCTCCTTTGTAATGCCAGCTCTGCTCCGTCTGACTATTTACATCACTGACTGGTACTTTCATGCGCTGTGCATTCATTGCTCCTCGCTTTAAACCCTTCTGACAGTGACTCACTTTTGGCCTATGACATCATTAAGGATCAACCAGGGACAAATATTCATTCTGAGAATATTAGCCTACGTGAGCTGCCTAGCCACTGGGATCAGTAAGTGCGACGTTTCAGAGTCAGACTTTACGACATGTATGCATAGGATGGCAAAGAACGACTCAGAGAGCAGATGGCAATGGTGGGTAGTGGCAGCAGGACCAGGCTGTTATAGTAGTGGGAAGATACAAACACACACTCTCTTAGACACACACACATACACATACACAGAGACTCACTCTCACTCACACACACACACACACTCAGTTGAAGATATGCCGAGAATATCGTAGATCAGATGTTCATTCTTAAATGGCCTTTTTTCTCTCTTTGTTTTCTCTTTGCGAAAGAGGAGGCAAAAACAAATTAATTGGCCCCAATCATTTGCAGTTTTACTGGGAATGGCCTGATCCACTCAAAAGCCAGCGTCTATGTTTATTGTTTACCGTATTCCCAATAGATGGGATTTAAGGGGCTATTAAACCAAAGTCTAGTAAACACAATCCCGGCCCGATGGACATGTGCCAAACACAGACGAGTGAGATCTCCACATTTAATCAGGAGACTTTTTCATTCCAGCTTCAGAGGCACGCAGCTTTGTGTAATCTCCTCCAGAGTGGTTGTGAAAGCCAATCACAATGTAGAGCTTTATGACAAGGTCAACCTGTTCCTTGAATTAGCATAGAATGCTTTATCGCAGGGGTTAGGAACCGATGGCTGGATACAACTTTGGGGGAAAAAAAACACAGGAAAAAAAAAGTGACAAGCACTTTTTGAACGGGGGCACCTTCTGCCACCCTTGACAGGGACTCGGAGGGTTGGCGATTTGGGCGGCTGCCACTACTGCCATTAGTATCAGCGTTAGACTGGTGTTACACAGCCAAGTCTTGTGCACATATTTTACTGAAGCACATACTTTGTACTGATCCCAGGGGAGGTGCTCCCCTGCAGCTTAGTGATACGTATAAGCCACTGTAAATGCACAGAAGGATAAAACCTTTCAAGAGGTGGTTGCTGCTGGACTTGAGTGCACAGAGGATCACACAGACATGGCCTCTGATCTGCGGGAGAAACTACAGAGCTATCCTTTCTCCTTTCATGTTTTACTTCGGGATGAATTTTGGCAGTTGGGCCAAACGGAGACAGGCGTCTGCTACAGTACAAGAACAAAGAGGGCGACCCTGAAATATCCCAAACATAGCTCACATAAACAATCATGGGGAAAATTATAGTAATAGATGCCCCTCTTTATAAAGTTTAGTATTTCACGTGTGCACATGGAAGTCATGAAGGCAATTACATGGTTTGTTTTTGTGCGGGAATGTCCAAATATCACATGTCAGTTTTTGTCTCCGTGTGTCTGTGTTATGGTGAGACCCATTTTATTTCCCATGACATTCTTGAAGGCCTTGTCTGAAGTGCCCCAGTACCAGGACTGAGAGTTACCAGTCATGTTTGTGCTCCTCTCTCCCTGAGAGCTGGTTTTCTACTGGTAGTATTCACATGTACATGTGGAGTTTTTCACAAGCATGCATGCTTGCAGGTCCACACACAACCATTTTTACACACACACACATGAACACAAACACACAACCATTTTTTCATTCAGACACTGCACCACACACACACACACACACACACACACACACACACACACACACATACATGTGGGAGTAGGCACACACACATGCACACACACACACACACACACACACAGGGCCAAGTAATGCCAGATGCTCCATAGTGTTTAGATTTATAGTTCCACCCACCTTAGTTGCTCCAGGCACACACGCGTGCGCGCGCACACACACACGCACACACACACACACACGCACACACACACACACACACACACACACACACACACACACACAAAGGCCAGCACAGTGCAGTAAGAGACCAAAGTTGTTGAAAACCTACGGTGGAGAGGTATGTGTTGAAATACCATGACGCTGTTTGTATAGATGGAGCTGGAAGACCAAAGTGGGATCATCTGGGAGGGAAAAAAGGAAAAGACGGGGGAAAAAAGGAAAAGACGGGGGAAAAAAGTGCAAACATGTGCTGATGCTATACAGATGGCCGCTTAACGCAACAGAGGACTCGAGCTTTAGATGATCTTGACAAAGACACACAGTGTGCATGTCCTGCTCTCCTGGTAGCTGAACACAACAAACCAGCACATTGTCTTACTGTGAATGTTTTGTTTGTTTGTTGAACAACAACATGTTTATTTCTATTTCCATTGATGTAATTTTTTGATCGGGGTGGGGGGGCGGGGGTGGGGGGGGTAGGGCAGGGCTTCGCTGCACAGATTTTGCAAGGACACTGCTTTATGCAGTCAAGGTGGCACAGCTGAGACAGAGAGCTACACAGATGCTTATCTGAATTCAGTACAAGGTGCTTTGATGAAAAATACTCTATAATACCATTAAAACACAATCCAAACATAATTTCCTTCCCACCAGGGCACACTTAATCAATGCTATAGACATGTGCAAAGAGGGGAAACGCTTTCCAAATGGAAAATGAATTCTGAGTCAGCCCACTGGAGATTAAAAAGTGAGGGGATGAATAATGGCCGAACAGCACGGCAGAAAAACAATACAAAAAAACGTGGGGAATCATCAATAATCCCGTTTTTTGGGGGAAGGTCCGGGATGAAAAACTCTAGATGAGAATGGTATTGGAAATGTTTCCTAATTATCCTACAGTTTCTTCTCATTAGCTGGGATGACGTTTTTGAGAAAGCCAAAAAAAAAAAACGGGCACTGGGATTTTGTGACAGAGCCTTGTGTTCAAAATGACAATGCGTATGGTGTATGGTCTTGGTGCTCTACGTCTGGTAACATCATAATAACACAGCGAATTAGTCTTTGGAGAAAAGAAGCCAACATGTGCATCCGTTGCCAAGATCTGAATTCATTTTGGGTTGGGCTGTGGGTGCAGTAATCCTTCCAATTTATGTGAGGACAAAATCAATGTACACACTGTGGCATATGAGGAATTTTCCAGCCTTCAAACGGATCCTCAAAAGTGACCTCACGTTCCCACGCTCTGCCCCTATACCCATACCCAAGCATTTCTGGGAAATACTGAAAAGTGGTGATCAATCAGCTTGGTCCATTGTCATTGGTAGAGCCTCACTTCCTGTGTCACGGACCTCTATGGGCAGCCTGTGGCTCTAAGTGCAGATTTGTTGGCTGCGCTTGACCTAGATCTAGACTGCTATATATGTGTTTGTGTGAGGGAGGATCATAGAAACCCCACACTGAGGGGAGTTTTGGCAATGAGAGGATAGCAAGCTGCATGGTCTACTGACTCTTGTTTCTTTTTAACTCTCAAAAGAGCAATTTAAGTTAACAAATGGATAGCAAACCAAGCCAACCATGGGCTTTCCTTCAGGTTTACATCAGCTGCCAATGCGTACACACACAAAAAAAAACCTCGAGGCGATGCCCTCTGTATGACTCGGTTGCCCAATTTAAAGTTAATCCTCTTGTGGGATCAGAGCATGAAGTACTGTATACCCCACCCCACCCTCCCTAGCTAGCATGTGGCCTCAGTATTGACCTAATGCTGCCTCTTCTGCTATATATACTGCTCTTGCAGTCTGAGTCAGTTCATAATTCAAAGGTGTCTTGAAAGCAGTGCTGAGAGAGAGAGAGAGAAACTTCATGCGCTTCTGTCAGCACAGTGCACTGACATAGCGCCTCCACCCCTCGGGCACAGGCTCACTGGTTTCCCACAGCCCCTTACCTCTCACTCTCTATTCCCTGGCCAGCCCCCGGCAGCAGCGTTTCCGTCGGCTTCGTACGCTGAGCTGAGCGCCATGCAGAGAGAGAGATATGGAGAGGGAGAGAGAGAGATGGAGAGAGAGAGAGAGAGAGAGAGAGAGAAAGAGAGAGAGATGGAGAGACAGGGAGGGAGAGAGAGAGAGAGAGGTGGAGATGGAGAGAGAGATGGAGATAGAGAGAGAGAAAAGAGAGAGAGATGGGGAAGGGATAGACATAGAGAGAGGTGGAGATGGAGAGAGAGAGAGATGGGGAGAGTCAGGAGATAGAGAGAGAGAGGGGGGGGGGGCTTCATGTGTTGAAATGAAGGCTGCATTACATTTGCAGTATTCTGGCAGTTTTAAGCATGGCTATCATCATCAGCCCATGGAGACAATCGATTTACACTGATGACAGAGTGGCCCTGGAAGAGACAATGCAGTCGAGTTTCTGAGCTTAGGCCAAAACTTTTTAAAAGGTCTGGCACAGACACAAAGAGCAGTTCAATAATAAAGCCATGGCTGTAATGGAATAGGGCATGGTTATGATTAATCTAATTGTTTCCATTTTTTGTTGAGATTTATTTAGTTTTATTAGTTCTTTGGAATGGAGGTACTGTGTGGACCGCTCCTGTAACTAGCTTGCCTAAAACATGTATTACAAAGGATTTATTACTACATGCAGTATGACTATTACACACATAGCTATCTCTTCACTGATGTATGAAAAACAGCCCTGAACACTGTAACACTGTAAATACAATGAGGTCAGGATTATGGCGGCTATGCTGTGTTGATGGTGAAAAGGAGGGTAAAGGGTATGGCGTAGTTTCCCTAACCCTGACCCATAGAAAGTGAGCAAGGGAGTTGTCAATTTCTGATACAGAGCAGCGTTTCTTGAACTCAGACAAACTCATAAGGATAATTTGATTAAGAGGTCACCTATCACTCAGGGAGGCTGTTAAATGCCTGAGGCTTTTTGCCTCCGCGGCAGACGCATAATTCCATAATAAATAAACACCGAGGGGCGCTGTGCCTCCATTACACTGAAATGTTACCACAGAAGTAAGTAACCGAAACCAATATTTTTTAAAAGTTAATACAGGGTGTGCTAAATATCAAACAGTTAATCAAGTTAAATGGAACCCAAACCAACCCTTTCACCCAGAACCCTTTTGCCCCCTGGCAAGAATGCAGAATAACATAGACCCCTTTCCACGGCGATTTGAGGCCAGCACCTTACACTTTTTCCCGCAGGGGTGTGCCACTGACTACTAGCACCGGAGAGGTGGTGGTGGGGGGGCATCTACCCCCTCCCTCCACTCCCCGCTTCCATCCCTCTCGCATTTCTCGCTCATTCTCCCTCATTTGTCACTCCTACGCATAGTCGCAGAGAAGCAACAGCTATCCGGAGTGTGTGGAATGAATCGGAGTGAGCTTAACTCAGTTCTTAGTTCTCCAGTGAACTGTTAACCGCGCGATTGGGCATTTGCGACGAATATGGCAAAAGAGACTCCCGGTGGATTTGCCTTTTTCTCTGATAGATTCTGTGGATGAAACCAAACAGAATTGAGCTGCCGGTCAGGATCTGAGGAGAGCTGAACGGGTCGCTCAAGCCGTTAGACACTGGAATTAGACGAGTTCTCAATCGCTGTGTTCGATTTAGGTTTGGGCATTGCTTCGCCGCCAGTCCACATTGTTTCGAGGTTTCATCCCGACGGTCAAGTAGCCCATAGCCCATTCATGTTGCAAGAACTCGGTTTATGACAATGGATTACTTGCTGTCTATATGCAGCTTATTGCTCCCGGTAGTGTTTGGCGTTGAAGGTTAGTACATTGTACTGCTATTTACAACCCTGATGTTTAATGCAAAGAATGTCTTTCCAGTCTTTGTTACCTGTGGGTGAACTACATTTCTCGTGGCCCTTTGTTGTCCAGAAATCTGCAAATCCTTCCATCGGAAGGATAACATAGAGGAAGAAAGGACTCTGCAAGGATCATAACGTCAATCAGAGTGCACCGTTTTAACTTGGCATTTGCGTTTTCTGTCACAATACCCAAAGCTCCCTTGAACGCGATCACCGTATGCGCTGATCCTCCGTTGAAGTGACTGGTGTGGCTTATGTGCCAGTTGTCTCTGGATGTTTTGGGTGTATGTGAAGACATTTCAGCAGCATTCGTGTATGGTGGAATTTCTACAGAATTAGTCATTATTTGGGGTTGAAAATTAGAAATTCCGTTTTAATTGATCACAGATCATTTGAAGTATGTCACTGACTTGAAGTCAGTTTCTTGTTGGGCTGATTTGTTTGTTTGCGAGTTAGTTACTTTGTTTGCATGGATGCATGTAGCCTATCTGTTGCACTGTAATTGTAATACGTGTTAATCTTGTCTAACATTTTTCTTAGCTCTGGTATTGATTTGTGCTGGTCTTATCTGAGCCAGCCTGGCACTAATGCAGTGAGAGGATGTCAGCAAATACATCTCTCACGCTGGCCACAGTGCAAATTAAAAGAGAGCAGATTGATGTTTTCTCCTTATTTAAATGACAGACAGGGTGGGTCTATTCTCACCATAGGGCTTTTCAATCCATACAAATGGCTTTGCAACAGATCCTACAGTCAGTCTCTGTCTTTTTGTTTGGCATTCTGGCAAATTAGGCACGTCAGGAAACACACATGGGTGCATGTGAGAGAGGCAGATACATCCTATCCTGCACATGGTAGACAGCGCGTTAAATTAACTGTTTTTTTTTTTTGTTGAAAGAAATGAAGTGAGGTATGATTGACATAAAATAAATAAAATTATGAGTCAGTCATCAGGCAAGTTTGTACAAATAAAACACACTTACAGGAGTTATACAACAGCGTGGTAGTCCAACAACAGGAGGTAGTCTATTTCACAGCTTGCCAGGGTGGTGGTTAGGCTGATGTCTACCTTTAGTATGGGTCATTTATGGTACACCAATAATGAAATTGTCACAGGGAGAATTGTAAAGAATCGTTGCAGTCACAGCACACAACAGTGATTTAAAGTTTATAGGGCTAATATGTCCTGTAAGTACTTCCATGGCCAGCGATAACAGCCCACATGATTGCATTCATATAATCCGCAGCAAGACCAAGGCCATATGCAACCTTACCGTGACACAGTCGGCTCAATTTCTCATCAATTTCAGTGTCAAGAGGTAAATCAATGCAGCTCCAGCCTCACAGGCAAGGCCACAGCGAGCCCACACCTAGGACAGCGCAGTTAACTGTTTCCCACCTCCCAGGTCAGCTCCAGTGTTCTTGGGCACGACTGGCGAGCCATGATTAGAGCACATGTGGAAAGGCTTTTTGAACAGGAACAGACACAGGGTAGTCAGAACTGTATTCTTGTCATGTTACAGTGATGTCATGTTGTAAATGGTCATTTTTTCCCTTTTTAACCATCTTTTATGAGGTTTGGCAGACTGGATTATACAAAACGCCTTAGGGAATAGATAACATGAAATGGAATACAGCCCAGGAAAAAAAAGCAAGAATGGCCACATATGTACATGTCATTGCATTTGTGACCTCGAGGAGGTAAACCCAGCAGTCAGTCAAAGGTGATGGCCAAAGCCCAGTGACAGCATACATATCCCTACTTAATTAACATGAGTGATTAAGAGTTGAGGTGTATGTGTGTATTGTTCTCTGGTACGTGACATCATTTTTTTGGACTTCATTCAAAGTTGTAGTCCCCTCAGACGACTCCCGTGGGAGTGGCTGTAAACATTGGGCTTGTCTATCTGCCACCCCCCCCCCTCCCCCCACCCCCTACTCCTACCCCCCACCCCCCCACCCCCAACTTGTCTGCTTTACCATCCTTCGTGGTATTTATCTGGCGTATGCAATTCTCCGTTTTTTGTTTTTTTTTTACTGATGAAATTTATAGATGGCCTTTTTTCGCATCATAAGAGTCAAATCAATTAGAGTAAAGGTCTAAACACTTAGTGAAAGTCTAACTGTCAGCGTCTTGGCAGGATATGTAGCATTTTTGGATGTCTAAAATAGCTTAAATGTTTATGCTAATTGTTGCTTGCGAAACATCTCCGTTTATGAATAAGAAAAAAGGCATTTCTGAATTACTTGCTCCTGGAACACAAGAAGTTGTGACACTAGCTCTAGATTCCGGCTCAGCCGAGTGTTCAGATGCCAACAGCCTGAAGGAAAGACCAAATGAGGTCATTAGGAGTTGATCAAAGCTGTGTGCCTTACATTCTGCAGCACATCACATTTCTCTGCCTAATTGCATGCATGCTTTACAGAGCCGGGTGCTCAGCTTCTCCCAGCCATGTAGAACCACAGACCTGATGTCAGCCCATGCCATTTAAAGGATGGGCAAATGCAGATGGCCGGTGTGTGTGTTGTGCTGTGTGTTTGTGTGTTTGTGTGTGTGTGTGTGTGTGTGTGTGTGTGTGTGTGTGTGTGTGTGTGTGTACGTGCGTGCAAGTGTGTTTGCATGTGAATTTTGTGTGTGTCTGTGTCTATGGGGGTGTGTGTACACTGTACATGCATGTGTGTGTGTAGGTGTGTGTTTCTATATGTTAGAAAACCAACATGTATGTGAGTGTGTGTAAAGTAGAGTTTGTATGTTTAAATGTGTGTGTGTGTGTGTGTGTGTGTGTGTGTGTGTGTGTGTGTGCACGTGCGTGTATGTGTGTGTTTATGTGTAAGGAGGAAAATGTATAAGTGTTCTGTGAGAGAGAGGGTGGGGGTAGAGAATGCATGCAAATGCATCTGAAATACCAAATATTTGATGTGATAAAATTGTATGGATGTGTGTGTGGATTTTTGTAAATTTAGATGTGTGTGAGAGAGAGAGGGAGGGAGAGAGGGAGAGAGAGAAAGAAACAGTGCATAAGAGACAGAATGCATGTGAAAAAGCAGAACAATGTATGTGTGTTTAAGTGCATGTATGTGTGTGCTTTACTCCTTGTTCAAGCCAAAAAGTGTATCAGCGTTGTGTGTGTGCGGGTGTGAATGATCGCATGTGTGAGAGAGAAACCATCATTTTGCCCTGTAGGAGTGTGCTTAAGAGGACGAGAGAGAATGTGCTTAAAAGAAAGAGGGAGAGAGAGAAAGAAAGAGGGAGAGAGAGAAAGAAAGAGGGAGAGAGGGAGAAAGAACAAACTGCATAGGCATATTTGCTTTTGCTCTAATCAGCTGAGTTGATGTTATGCTCTAAATATTTCATGTGTTAGCTTGCAGATGTGTGTGTCACATTAATTTGAAGAGAGTGCTTCCCCTCACAGAATACGAACTTACAAAGTGAATAAAACATTAGCATACGTGCAGATTCTCCAGCTGCTGTGGAACTTCATACATTTTTTCTCCTCATTGATCAAAGGCAATCCTGAACAATAAATGCCTCG
This sequence comes from Setipinna tenuifilis, assembly GCA_030347295.1. Classification (NCBI taxonomy): domain Eukaryota; kingdom Metazoa; phylum Chordata; class Actinopteri; order Clupeiformes; family Engraulidae; genus Setipinna; species Setipinna tenuifilis. The sequence goes on from CM059265.1 coordinate 31,718,362, forward strand.
GGCACAAATATGATGTGGACAACATCCCCAAGGATGAGGCGCGAGGATCCTCAGAGAGCTGATGCCTTGTTAGGATCTGGCCATCAGTGCAGTGTTTTAACCGATAAGCTTGCATCAGCTTCGGGCCTTGAGTGGGAGCGGGAGGCTGACTGTTACACACACACAGCCACTTGTTAAGTGCAAAGCTAGGGATTCGACATAGGGGTAAGTGGAGATGCACCCTTTAATTAGGCGAAAGACTGAAGCGGTAGAGAGAGAGAGAGAGTGAGATTTTTGTTGGTTTAGTGTTAGCGCTCTCAAATTCGCCACATCCGAGGGAGTGGGGGGGTGTGGGTGGGTATGTGTGTGTGTGGGGGGGGGGGGTCGTCGTGTGAGTGTTGTTTTTTTTATTAGTCATTAAACCGATCCACGTTCAGTGATAATCAAGGAGGCGGAAGTTGGTTGCTGTCGGTGGGATGAGGCCCCTGGCTGATTTCTGTCTCATTATGTTTGGCCACACAGAAACTCTCATGGACAGCAAATGGGCTACCACCGAGCTCGCCTGGACCACCTATCCAGAAAGTGGGGTAAGAGAGTGTTTACTTTGGCTTTCTACGTGTGTGTGTTGTTTGTTTGTTTGTTTGTTTGTTTGTATAAGGGCATGTATAAATGCTAATACTATATGCATATGGTGGGATATGACCTTGCATGCATATGTATATAGGAGTGTGTGTGTGGGTGCCTGGGGGGAGTGGTGGTGCTGGGAGGGTGTTTATGTGTGTTTGTTTACTCAGTAATGTTTATATTTGTGTGTGTGTGTGTGTTTGTAAGTCATTGCCAGCTCTTATACTCCTCCGTTTGCTTGTGCACTGTGCATAGTGCCATGCATATGCTGTTATGTTTGTGTACATAGTGCACTGTGTGTGTGTGTCTGTGTGTGTAAGTGTGCAGGCGTAGGGGAGAAACAAATGAGACAGAACATATGCCCCCCGTGACAAATGGGAAAAAATTACTGGGAGGCCGCTCCATTTGCACAGTGACTTTTCCAAACGGCGTCTGGCAGTTGATTTCCCTCCTAAGAAGAGTAAAAAATTAACCACCGTGATTTTGACCTTAAGCTTGACAGACCTCCCCCCACCACCGGGGCTGGAGCAATTTGTCTTTGTGGGAATGTGCATGTGAAGTCAGTCAATGGAAAACGATGGGTTGCCATGGAAACAATCTTAAGCAGTTCGAGCCCGCTTCTCTGGGCTCGCGCTCAATGTCTTGCATTTCAAAAGCCGTACATCATCATAAGTAATGTGGTCTCGCATGCTGGGAGATAAACACATGCTTTCCCCTCTCTCTAAAGATTTTTAATTGTGTTGTGAGAAGTGAGGAAGGTTGGCTGTGACTTGGAATGTGTTTACACTTGACACCGGTGTGAAATATTAATGCCGTGCCTCCGCACCTGATAAAAAAGCCACAATCCAAGGGTAGGCGGTGGCCATATTTGTTGTGGTTAAGCCTAGGTGTGTAAATAAAAACAGTAGGATTCACTGCTGAATCACTAATTTGGGAGCTTGGTGATATTTTGGAGCAAGATTTGAGCATGTGTTTGTTTACCTGCTGCTTTGACGTTTGATTGCAGATGTGGCATTTATTATTTTCTGTTCATAAATAAAAAATGTGTGTGACTGTGACAGTGTGATTGTGTGCATGTAAGTGTGCATGTGTATGGCTGTATTCCTTTGTGAGTGTGTGTGTGTGTGTTTGTGTGTGACTGTTTGATTTGCATACTGTTTTGTGTGTGAGTAGTTTTAATTAAAGGACTTTTGTTATTTGCTGTTTGTTTAGTCAGTTTGCTGAGTTGTGGGGAGTGTCACTTGTCCCAGTTGACAGCTCGCTCTTTATTCTGTGACACTGTGAAAATCCAGGCACTCGCGGGCTTGCTGTGTTTGATTGATTCCCCCCGGGAGCCAGGTCATTTTAAGGTGTTTTTAAAGAGCTCCACTGTGCTGCATTCAGCCTTAATGTTCTTTTTTACTAACGCTCTGGTCAGCTCACAATTGGCAGGGTTGTTAGAGTGGCAGCATGACTGGGCGTCATGCCCCACTGTAAGTGGCTAAACACACTAAAGAGAAAGGGCGTTTACGAAAAAAAGAAAAAAAAAAAACTCTCTGGCTTTTTTGTCCTGTGAACAGTGGGAGGAGGTGAGTGGCTATGACGACAACATGAACCCCATCCGGACGTACCAGGTGTGCAACGTGAAGGAGCCAAACCAAAACAACTGGCTACGCACAGACTTCATCCCACGCAAAGGCGTGCTTCGCGTCTACGTGGAGCTGAAGTTCTCTGTGCGTGACTGCGCCAGCATCCCCAACATCCCAGGCTCCTGCAAGGAGACGTTCAACCTGTTCTATTACGAGGCGGACCGGGACAGTGCCACAGAGTCCAGTCCAGCCTGGAGGGAGAATCCTTATGTGAAAGTGGACACCATCGCGCCAGATGAGAGTTTCTCCTTGCTCGTGTCGGGCCGGGTCAACACTAAGGAGCGGAGCTTCGGGCCGCTCTCCAAGGAGGGCTTTTACCTGGCCTTCCAAGACCTGGGCGCGTGCATGTCCCTCATCTCCGCCAGGGTGTTCTTCAAGAAGTGCTCCACCACCATCGCCAGCTTCGCGGTCTTCCCGGAGACGGCCACGGGTGCCGAGGCCACCTCATTGGTCATCGCCTGGGGCGCCTGTGTGCCCAACGCCATCGAGGTGTCCGTCCCCCTGAAGCTGTACTGCAACGGGGACGGCGAGTGGATGGTTCCCGTGGGCTCGTGCACCTGCATGGCAGGCTTCGAGCCCGCCATGAAAGACACACAGTGCCAAGGTAAGAACTGTAACCAGCTCGAGCTAATTCACCCAAATCCCCTCTCCACTGCAGAACACACCACCCTTTCCTAACCCAGCGCCATGCGTGTGGCAGATGCTGGGTGAATTAAGGAGTCTTTGCTGCTGAAAGAGCCGTGGGTTATGCGCGGGTCACAAAGGCACTGTTACACACGCGACAGCACAGATCGGCAGGCTTAGAGACTGCTTCAGTGCTCAAAGCAAACTGAAAGAGTGCAGAATGCCATATGCTCCGCCGCGAACCAGTTAGAAACACCACAACACCACGCAGAGGGCAAAGAGCGTGTCAGCATGTTCAAAAGTCACGTCACGAGAGCCAGGGCTGAAACACGTAGTGAAGCATATGGACGCAGCTCCATGAGCACAGTACACCACATGTGAACCATTGAACAAATTCAGTTAGAAACGAATATATAATATGGAATACATAGATACATAGATATATACACACAGATATATATGCATACATACATGCATACATACATACATACATACATACATACATACACGCATGCATGCACACATGCATGCACACATACACACATACATGTTTATTTATTTATGATATAAGGTATATATGTACATGATGTACACATTCACCCATGCATACATACAGGTATACATACATGTGTAGGCAGAATGTAACAACACATACACTGCATGCATGCATGTAGGGGAGAGAGGGGGAGAGTATTTTTGATGCTGGACTCCTCTCCTCCAAGTGCGGCACGCTGCCAGCGATGACCCAGAGGTGATTCCTCCACCCCCGGCCACTCCTAGGTGCAGCCTCTCGGCTCAGTGACGGCGGGGTGCTGATAATGGGGAGCAGGACTGCAGTGGTGTCAGAGAACAAAGCTGGCCGGCAGCGCCAGCCTGAACCGCTTCCCTGACAGATCTGATAGGGGCCATAACAGAGCGATATGCCCAAGATGGATGACGCTGCGGAGAGTATGTGCGAGAGACAGAGAGAGAGAGAGAGAGAGAAAGAGAGAGAGACTGAGAGAGAGAGAGAGAGAGACAGTGTGTGTGTGAGGGACAGAGAGAGAGAGAGAGAAAAAGACTAGGGAGAGCAGACAGGGAAAGATAGATAGGGAGCCTATACATAGCGGATGGCAGAGAGGAGAGAGAGACTGAGT